>JAYMFT010073485.1:0-14508 GCA_038088735.1 Panulirus argus
GAAAATACAAGAAGGGGAGGGTTTCCAGCCCCCCGCTCCCGCCCCTTTTAGTCGCCTTCTACGACACGCAGGGAATATGGGGGAAGTATTCTTACACCCCTATCCCCAGGGTGTAACACTTTTGACTTAAAAAAATTATTACAAACATAAGATTATTCACAATTAACACAAGTAATGTTGTACAGCAGATACTAACTTTAAAACAAGCTAGAACTGTAACCACTTCTCGACACTTACTCAAGCCTACATCTTGCCTATATTGCTCATGTCTCTTAGCAGCATAAAATATATGGTACATGATCACTCTACCACCTAAAGCCCTAGTCAACCTGTAGCTATGGCTATCACACATTCTCTGGCCTCCTTACTCTCCACAGACAACATATCATTCCCCAACCTCTGCAGTCAACATATCGTCTACTATTTACAATTCAACCAATCCTGAAACCTTCTCTCATTTCGACCCAGTTAATTCCCTGCCTGATCTTGACCTGCACACTCAGCTTTCATGAAATAATGCATCCATCAACTTACTAGTGAAATGCCTAACCACCAATTTTCATCATGACATAATGTAAAGAATACATTAACAGAGAATCAACTTCCATAAATGGTGTATAATTCTCTGATTACAAGTGAAGAATAAAATGCATGATTTGCTTTTTAAGCACAGCTGCTCTTATCTACTGGCAGACAGATATATCAGAGTGGGAAAGAATGGCATTTCAACACCTCTTTAATACCTCCATTGCTCTGGACAGCACATGAGGATATCGAACAGGGGTACTCTAGATCTCATATTAGGATTTACCAATTCCCACCATCACCTGACCTCCCAGCTTATGTTTGATTTCACCAATAATCCACACATGTCACTAGTATCCTACCACCTCAGTTAGAAGATATATCATGTATCTCAGTTAGCCAAGGATCATCCAAGAGACTTCATATACATCATCTGGGCAAGGTGGCATATGATGAAACTGGAGAGATAGTTGGTAAATCTGGAATGGCCAAAGTAAAGAGGAATGAAAGTTATTTTTATGGATGTCTGTGCTGAGGATTTATTCCTTGCAGTGGCTGAAGTAAATGAGAATGGAAGTTATCTCATGGATGTCTGTGCTGAAATGGGTTTATTCCGTCCAAACACCTTTCTTTCAGCACAAGATGATCCACAGATGTTTATGGATGATATATGATGGAATAAAAAGAAGAAAAGTGTTTGAATGACTATTTGGCAGTAAATGAAAGGATGACAAAAGGTTGTGCTTAATGTGATAGGACTCTTCGGAGACTGACAATTTTGCAGTTCTTGTGGAGATAAGGATCAGGGAGAAGAGGAGGTACATTGTAAGGAAGAATAGATAGGTAAAAGTGTTGGAAGGGGAGAACATACATCAGAGAGGAGTATGAGAAAAGGATGACAGATAATTTATATGAAAGTTCAGTAAATTCAGGGATGCAGTCATGTGTGCATAAGGTGTATAAAGTGTTTCAAGAAAGACAGTTAAAGACTGAAAAATTAAAGTTGAATACATAATTGTGATATATAAGAATAAGAGGGAAGATGCATAGTAGACTGAGATTAGAAATGCTGCAGAAGAGGAGAAAAATGGCATATGGTAGAGTGCTGAAAAGGAATGTACCAGTGAAGTTCAGCAACGGATGAGGGAAGAATATATGTGTAAGCGGAATGTTGAGAAGCTGATAGAGGAAAGCAAAAAAGAGCAGATGAAGATTTTGGAAGAAAGTCAAGTAAAAAGTTTAGGGAAAATGAGAAACTGTATTGGAAGGAATGAAAAAAGAAAGAGGTAGACGTATGAGTGGGAATGCAAATGAGAAAAGTAAGAAACGGGAGATGCTGAATCAAAAGGAGACAGTGAAAGAGATGGAAAAAGTATTTTGAAGAAATGATGAATGTGGAAGAAACTGAGGCAGCAGTTGTTCCATGCATGGATATGGAGGATGGAAAAATAAAAAGGATAAAAGTGCAGGGTCTACAGCAAGAAGGGAGGTAAAATGGTTGATAATGTGGCTGAATGTAGGAAAGACACCTGGAGTAAAAGGGATTATGGCTGAAATGTTGAAGCATGGAGGAGAAAGCGTGATAAGAGCAGATGTTTTTGATATGTATTTTAACACAGAAGCAGAAGACTTTGCCTGAGGACTGAGTGAAAACTATCACTGTTTCTTTATTCAAAGGAAAAGGTGCTATGGATGCATGCAGCAATTATATGGGAATAATTCTGTTAAGTATTTCAAGAAAAGTGTATGCAAGAGTATTGATCCATATAGTGATGAAAGTGACTGAATGCAGACTAACTGAGGCACAAGGGGGTTTTAGGAAAGGTAGGGTATGTGTGGATCAGATTTCTGCAGTGAAAAAGGCTGGAAAAGTAACAAGCGAAAGGTAAGAAACTGTATGGATCTGAAGAAAGTGTATGACAGAGTCGAGTAGAATGTTTCATGGGATGTGTTAAGGATATGTGGGGTACAGGGACAACTATTGGATTGTGTAAAAGCCTTTTATACAAGAGTAAATGCATGTGTAAGAGTGGATGGAGAGTTGAGCAAAAGTTTCAGTATACATGTGGGTGTGAGGCAGGGCTGTATGATGTCACCGTGGCCTCTTCACATATATATGACTGGAATCATGAGAAAGAGTAAGTAGAAGTAGGTAAACAGCCACTGACCAGGGTGGTACATTGATGGTACTAACCGCCTGGGTATCAGGAGAGTTAATGACACCTGCATGGTAGCTAGCACTTCAGTGGTTGTCAGGTTGTACTCCTCTGACCCAGGTAGCTGTCTTTTATTTCTGCTTCACTCCGCAATTGGACTCCAGGCATTCTGTCCACAAACACACAATTTCTCCTTGTCACACATAACATTTGACAACAATTAACTTATACAACTCATTCTTCATAACTCTAAGTGTTCCTGGGGTGAGCACGATGCAATAGCCCTGCCTTTTGTCAAAATAGGAGCAATAGACAGAGGTAGGTAGGAAACTAGACAAGAGTATTAGTTAGAAACATTAGATAAAAAAAGTATGTAGGAACATTTGGTGGGAGCATTTCATAATAGTAGGTCAGAACATCAGGCAGGAACATTGGGCTGACACATCAGCATAAAAAGTCAGTAGGAATATTAGGTAGGAGCCTATGAAAACAATGTGCTAGAGCTGCCCACTGTCAGTGGCCTGTTCAGGGTGAGGCACTAAAGGCTAAGAAAAGGCGCTTGAATTCATCAGTTATGGAGACTCTCTTGCCATGGCACCCATTTGAGGGAGTTCCAAAAGGGAATGGGCATCAGATATATAGATAGATAGATAGATAGATAGATAGACAGATAGATAGATAGATAGACAGCTAGATAGATAAATAGATAGACAGTGATAAGAAAAAAGAAAGTAAAGCTAGGGAAAGGGGGTGCAGAGATGGAATGTGGTGGTGAGGAGTGACAAGTCTGTTTGGGGATGATACTGTCTTGTTTGTTGAGAGGGAAAAGGGGTTGCGTAAGCATAGGCAATTGAAGATAAATGTGACTAAAAGTAATTTATGGTGTTTAAAAGGAAACAGAGTGAAAGAACAGATTTTGCAAAGCCCTGCAGAATGTGAAAAGATAGCGTACTTAACTATGTTACAAATATGGGGGAAAAAGACTAGAAGAGGTAAAAGAATTTAAATATTTGGGGGTAATCCTGGATAAGTTTGGTGATATGGAAGGAGAGATAAGGGAGAGAGCAGTACAGCGTAGAACAGTCATTGGGTCCCTTAATAGAATAATAAAGGGTAGAAATGCACTTATGGAAATGAAGAAAGCATTAAGGGTCAGCATAATCCTCCTGACCCTGACCTATACAGCCAAAACATGGACATGGAATGAGTCACAAAGGTCAAGAGTCCAGGCTGTGGAAATAAGTTATCTGAAAGGGGCATGTGGTATGACTAAATGGAATGAAGAAAGAAAGGAGAGGATGTATGAGAGATTTGGTATGACAGGAAATGCAGAGGGAATGAATTTTGGAGTGGTTGAGTGGGTGAAATGTAATACTTTGAGATGATTTGGGCAAGTGGAAAAAATGCAAGATGAGGAGTTTAAAAAGGAGAATGTGCAATAATATGACTAAAGGGGTTGGTTTGAGAAGAAAACCCCCTGTGATATGGGAAAATAGAGTGGAAGAGTACTGGAAGGAGAAAAGTGGTGGAAGAATGCATGGAATGATATATGTGAGGAAGGCATGCAAGGGCATGGATAAGTAGAGATTCTTTTTGCCATGGCCACCCCCTTGATGGGAGTTCCCGGAGGGAATGGGCATCAGCAATATAGACAATAGATAGACAGACAGCTATATCCCAATACATCTGAATAAGGATCCAACTCCCCAGACCATACAGAGCTACTTACCATATGTTCCTTAAATGCTGCTGAGGGACGAAAACTTAATGATTAAACACTTTACATCTTAAGCTACTTTATACCTTGTGCTTTATATCATCACCACTCCAGATGATATCCTCCTCCCAGTTGTACTGTGTAACCATGTGGAAAGAATCATCAGGAAACTCATCTTCACCATCTGCTTCATAGCCTGACATCTTCTCGTTTTTTTCTTCTTTTATAAGGCCATCTGAATGGGTTTGATTTTCTAGTTTTATATCTGGGTTCTCTCCTGGATTTTTCTCATCCTAGGCAAGTCAACATCAGTATGAATTAGTCATTGCAATGTAAAAAATTATCACTTCAGAAAGCAGTTTTGCATTTCCTTTATGGAAAATGATACATAGAAAACTCTTTTCTCTTTGCTTAAAAAATCCTAAGCTATTTCTAAATGAAAAGTTCAAATGAAAAGGTAAATCTATAATTTCTGATGTATAAAATATCTCCAAATCTACCTGCATTAAAGGAGCCAGATGCCATATTTCAGACAATAATCATTAAAGAATTTTAACAAAACCAGTTGCCAAAAAACAATCTACTACTCTATACATCATTCACCTTCTGCTTTACACTAAGGTGGTTTAAGAATAACTACTGCAAATGTTGCAGTCTTTAACAAATGTTCGCCATCACTCAGTTCCATCTTATGTCTCGTATTCCTCAATACCTATTACTTCAACCCCATTTACATATCCTCTTTGGCATATTCTCTGCTATGTTTCTATAATCTCAATACTCCATCTCTTATTTTCTTAACCCATCCCTTAGGAACCAGTTATCTAACTTTAATTTCTTTATTACTTACTAAGACCTCTTTCTAGCTTTATATCTGCTGCATAGAAAAAATACATCTGAACTATAAAATCTACTGGCCATTCTAGCATTAAAAAGCCTCTTTTCATACACATATAATGACATAAACAACATCCAACAAAGTTTGTTATACCCTTCCTGAATTCTCAGCCTTTCTTTGGCAAATGCACCAATTACAAGCCATCTTTTACAGTGAATTCCAACCCATTTTCTTCTTATGTCAAGACTCCAGTTGTGGACAAAAGCCTTCATCGATTCACAAAAAAACAGAGATGTAAAAAGTGAAAGAATAAATATCTAAAAGTTTTGGATGAAATCAAAACTGCCTTTTACTAACGGTAGGTCATAGTTGTTATGAAAGGCATTACAAGGTAAAAAAAAATTCAAAAGATTAGTAATGTATCAAGGAAAAAGATATAAAATTGGCTAAAATTTGAGTTGCTAATGGCTACAAAGTTATCATGTAAGAGTAGCCGGCCAAGAATTATATGATCTACCTAATGGTGGGAGCACACAAGCAGCCAGTTCTGTGAAACAGACAAAATAATATTATTGTAAGAAAGAAGTGATACTGTAATGCACAGCAAATGGGTCAAGGTCTGATGTCAGACTGGGGGAAGTGATCAGTGAGACTGTTTAGACTCAACAATGTAAAGTATGGGAAGAGAGCTAGAACATCCCAATCTTCTCTAAAACAAGCATCAGCTAACCTCAAAGGGTATTCTGGTGGCCAAAAAGGGTAAATGCTCATGGATATATATTTTGGGTGATGAGATGGTGTTTTAACCCCCACTGAGCAAAAGCTCTTTCAAATGTTCATGGACCTCTGTCGTTACACTTGTGAAAGGAGGAGGATAGAGAAATATGATGAGGTGGAATGGAACTTTGGTATTTTGACATACTCTTAAAAATGGGCCACCCTGCTGTTTAATAAGGAATGGTATATTCCTGACCAATTGGAATTGTCAACTTTAAATAATGAAGCAACTTGAAAAACCTGTGTCACCCAATAAACAAAAGTGGCATGTGTTAAAAAAAAGAGTACCAAGGTACAGTAATGCTTCGATTAGCATTCAGGATAAATTTGGGGAAAATGAAGCGCAAAGCAAACAGCTCTCTATGAGGTCGTTATACCTATGCAGATATGGAGATGTATTCCTGATGAAGTTTTTCTTATCTATGAAATATATACAGTATTGTATATGATGGCTACAGGTATCAATAAACACAGCTTATTACAGTAACATATCTTTACTACTTAATGAATAACAAATAAAAGGTGTACAATATTGTATCCGGAACGAAAGTTGTTTGATGAGCAATGACGACTGTAGCAGAATGAGTGAGAGAGGCAGTGTGTTGATAAGACACAGCGGGTGGGAAAGAGACAGGAGGCAGTGGATATCATATAACTTTGCTCTGGCTGAAGCTAATCCATCTCTTCATCACTAAAATTATGATTTAAGTGGTGGTAGTGAGGGAGACTGTGGTAAATGGTGAGTAGGTGAAACTTCTATCGGTTTCTGTGGTAACACTAGCAGCAGCACTACCAGACGCTACTGACCAACTGGTGTCTGCTCTTAAAACTGAGTGTAGCTATATATATAAGCAACACTCTATCTCTTCTAGCTATATATATAAGCAACACTCTATCTCTTCACCATTACACTACATAACATCTTAAAATATAGAGTGAGAAAGCAGATAGGTGGGGGTGATTAGAGAGGTAGAATGGATAGGAGTGGTAACATACACCAGACATGTTGCCAAGCACTCCTAAAAAGCTGATGTTTAACCAATGATCACATCCACCACCACACACTTGAGCTTCCATTAACCACACACAATTTTGTCATACAGTAACATCTACAATCAATATAAAATCATAAAACACATTTAATAATCAACTTTAGTCATGGGGACACATCATCAAAGCACTAAAGCAGTGACACATCACAACAATAGCAGAACATGACATTGGACAGGGGAGGCTGCTCCTAGAATGAGGAGCAATGCTATGACTCCTCCATGCATTTTGGCTGTTTTTTGAGGAGGGCATGAAAGGTGGTTCGCTGGCATTCAGTTTTCTCTCACAAACCAATTCGCTATAAAAGGAAATCATGTCGAGAAGGCCTCTCTTTGCCTTGCTCAAAGTATGGGTCATTCTCAGGAAAGTGGTCCAGGATCTCCACGATCTTTGTAATGCTGTTACTAAGGAATGGTATGGTGAGGTTCCTCTATGGTAGTGTCTCCATCTCTTCTGAATCAAAGTCATCAGCCTCGTTCTAGATGTGCTGCTGTGCCAATTCCCACAGTTCGTTATTAAAGACTGTTACCATGAGACCTGCAGTAACTCCTCCACATCAACCATATCCACATCCCTCAGTCCTTCCTTGAAAGCATCACTGTCATTAACCTGATGCTCACCAGCTTCCAACCACCTGTAATTTTTCATCCATGGAGAGGTTTTTCCGAGGCAATTTAGATGCAACTGCAGTACTGGAATTTGCAGGCTAATTTCCAGACATGATGGGTTAAAAACAGTCACAATAATATGATAATTCAGCCAGTCAGCAAGAATGCATGCACAGTGTAAGCAAGGTAAAATTTGTACAGTACTAACAGAAGACATCACTCAGCACTGACTAGGTGTGAGCATATGAGTGTACAGCACTCTGACTGGCAAAGTGGCTATAAACACAGAGAGCTACTCTTGATATTATTGTGAGTGTTCAGACTCATGACTTTTAACTTCTTTTAAGGATTTTCATCAATTCTTTTTCTAGTAAAACTAGAACTCCAAGATGCTTGCATGAGCACTATGACGAAACAGTGCTCTAATGGGTAGTGTTAACCATGGTATTAGTGTACTAAGGTAACAAGCCTACAAAACAAGAGTGTTTATACATAGTTTGATACTACTTACTTTTATTCTCACTTTAAAACCATAATCAAAGTTGCCACCAGAGAGTGGTATGTCCAGCATATCATACCACAGCTGTGCTGGACCATAACGCCAATCAGCTTCATGAGGCTTGTTTGGATCACGATCATTATTTTTGTCTCCTTCCCCTTTCTGGTTACCACTAGTGGAATCCAGCTCCTGAGTCTGACTGAAACGCACCTGAAAAACACCAATCAAAGAATTATATATCAATATAGTTAAAAAAAAGAAAAGATGGGGGCATATTGAATCAGATGCTATTTACAGATGACACAGCAAAGGTGACAGACTCAAGAGAAAGATTCTTAGCTGGTGAAAGACTCTTCGAGAATATATAAAAAGAGTAAGCTGAAAAGAAGTGTAAACAAAGTTAAGGTTATGATGTACATGACGACAGATAATAAAAGGAAGTTTAAGTACATAAGTTTAAAATGGAGAGGAACTGGAGGAAGTGGGGAACTTTAGTACCTAGGAGTGGGCATGGCAGCAGATGAAGCTATGGGGACTGAAGTGAGTGTCATGGTAGGAGAAAAGCCTAAGATCCTGGGTGTGTTAAGCTGCACATCGAAGGAAAGATCATTGTCTGTAAAGGCACCTAGGAAAGGACATGGCATCAGATGGAACCATGGAGGCTGAAGTAAGTCACAGGGTGGAAAAAAGGCATAAGATCCTGAGTGTGTTAAAAAGCATATGGAAGGAAAGGCCAATGCCTGTTTGGGAAGAGATGGAGGAACTACTGGTCTACTTCATTCAATCATGAGTTATTTTCCAAGAAAAGGTTGGTATAAGTGAATTCACACAAGCAAATGCCTGTTTCCATAGTAAAACAGAGGTTCTGTTCACAACAAATGCCAAGGTCCATCTTTTGAGAAAATGTAAACAATTACACTAAAACCTTGCTATATCAGGCACTGTATTCATTAGAAATCAGCTTTTCTCAGATACCCAGAGTCCAATCAGACTATCATAACATTTATAGAAATTAGTGTGATAATTCCAATGACAGTCCAGTCACCCATGCTTGTGATCACCAACAACTGCTCTAGTAATTGCAATTACAAGTGTACAACTAAATTCTTGTGTTGTAACATAATGTATGGTATTATGTTGTACACTTTACAAATCCAATGTGGCCCCCAGACCCCCCATCCAAGGTGAAATAAGCGACCACCAGTGTCACTCACCCGCAAATATTCAAAATTATTCTAATTTGTGACATCATTTTCAGTTATAAGCCATACTTTCTAACATAAATTTGTTTTGAGTGATTATTCTATATACAGTAAACAAATTAAGCTAAGGACAGAGAGAAAGAGAGAGAGTTCACTAAGTTCATCTAATTTACATTGTGTTTTAGACCATATTGATAATTATTTACAAACATTTTTATAACATTTGCACTATTTTTGACCATATTTCAAAGCCATAAATTTGACTCCAGTACAGCAGAGTTACACACAAGCTTAACGCTGATGAGCTGACTTTCTTTCACTATTTTCTTAATTGTTTTCCTTTTCTCCTGCCTCTTTTCCATGTTAAGGGTACTGAGAATAATATTAATGTAAATGGCACAAATCTAGATTGGATGAGGACAATGGACACTTCATAATGAGTCTTGGCTAATCTCCAAGCCACCACAAATACACCCATACAAATAGAAAAACAACTTGCATGCCATTTAAGCCATCATAAGAAGAAAAATTACGAACACAAGGATTATTTTAGACATTCTAATACCACAAAAATGTATCTGTCATACCTGGTGAAGGGCAACAGATGCTGCAAATCAAGCCTTGACCAGCCTCCAAACCATCACATTAACATGCACATACTACTCACAAAGAGACTGGAAAACATCTTGCTTATCATTTACACCATCAGAAAAAACTGAATAAATGGATTTCTTTTGAATTTTCACAGCCCATGATAATGTCTTTGTCATCATCTTGTTTTGGTTGATGAATGAATCAACATCAGTTCATGAAAATGTTTGCTTTCTATTTCAGTATACGAACCTGTCAATTTACGTGTACTTGATTTACACCATTTTTGGAATAATGCACACAGTCCATTTCCCTTCCTTCTGATCTAAAAGGGCTTAAGTTTGAAATAACATGAGCATCATTCAGCTAGCAATGCAGTGGTGTGGCATTGCCAGTACCATGCAAGAAGCGCACATATGCATGGCATGGGTACAGTTTATAGTCACAGATTGCTATAATAGTCTATGCTGCGGTATATCGATCAGTGCATATGTATTGTCCCTTGCATCATGCCATCAAAACGTCTTTAAGTTTTCCCAACATCAGTGGTGTTAAGAAGAGTAAGGCTATCACCAATGAGGATAAAATGGACGTTTTTAAATATTATGCAAGAGATGAACTTAGTGAATCTACATCACAGACTATTTGAGACAGTGCAGATATCAAGGAGAGTACCAAGAGTGGAACATTAATCAGTTCAACTATGATCTTGTATTCCCAAAGTACAATTATGGAGAGAATGGAACAAATGTTGAGCACATGGATCAAACACCAATTCACAAAAATGTTCCCTTCAGCATGCTTATGATACAAACAAAGGCCTAGAGTACATATGATTACTTAACAGTGGAAGAAGGAGTAATGAAGACATTGCAAGTAAGTCCGGATGGATCACAAAATTTAGAAAATACCACAATTATCACAACATCAAGATGACTGGCGAGATTGCTTCTACTGATGTTGTGGCCGCCAAAAATTTCATGGGAACCCTCAAGACCACTATCAGGGAAACCAGTAATTCTCCTAAGCAGTTTTTTAATGTGGGTGAGACCAGATTACTTTGGAACAGAATGCCTTCGAAAATATACATTTCCTTTAAAGAGAAGACAACACCAGGATTCAAAGCTGGCAAGGATTACCTCACACTGCTCGTGGGTAGCAACATCAAAGGTGACGGCAAGCTTCAACCATTAATGGTCTGCCATTCAGAAAACCCCAAGGCTCTTAAGGGATACATGAAGAAATATTTGCCTGTCTATCATTATTCTATAATCTGAAGAGGTGGATACAAAGCAAAGTTTCTTGCGATTATATTTTTCATGCAAAGCCCAACGTAGAGCTAATGGAATACTGTGTGAAGGAGAATATAAATTTCATCCACCTTCAGTACAAGACCTTAATGGGGACATCTAAGTAGTCCTCCTTCTGCCCAAAACTATATCTCTAATCCAGCCATTGAACCTGGAAATATCTACTTTTAAGGCCTACTATTTACAGAGAATATTCACAAAGCCCATAAAGGATACAGGTTGTGAAATGGAATTCACAACTGTTATAGTTAAAATTAATAATACAGTTAAAATCAATAATACACTCACCAAAAACTAATGATTTCACTATACTGTAGTAAGATATCATAATAGTACAGTATTACTAGCATATGAAGGTTACTTTGTTCTGGCTACTTTGAGAGTCAGGTGGGTCTTCCTGCAATGCACATGCGATCAGTATCTTAAGCTTAACCTGCACTGTGATTTGTAATGCTTTTGTTCCAGAAAACCTCACTTTTTGCTTTCATACTGACGCTACAGCAAGAGATACATACGTTTCACTATAAGCGTAGAACACAGTGTACTGTAAGTAGTATCTGCTGCTACCTCCACCTTAACTTCTAGCCCTAAAATCACTACAGAACCAGTATAACATCAAGAACTACTCTCGTAAGGACATGACAATTTCCACACATGATAATTTTTGTTCTTCTGTACAATGAATTCTCATTTATCCGTGACCCTATTCACCAGATTATCTAACACATCGGCACCAATCAATTCCCAAGGAGATAAAATTTCAAAACAAAATATTAATTGTTTCCTTCCACTGATCCAGAAGACGAGCTGTTGAGGACACCCAGCTTCTTGTAATTCATGATATTCATGAATCAATGAAGAATTAATGACAATACTTTCTATAAGTTCCCACAAAAGGATAGCAAGAGGATGACATTCCTTACCTCACACCCATGACTTATTTCAATACATATTTCAATACAGTTTCAATTTGGATATATTCTATACTCTTCCCCAAACCCATTTTTCTCACTAAAAGATGCATTAAAAATATATCATTAACATATGAATTTCTTAAAAAATATTGGGATTACAGCATTACACTTAAAGAGTTTGTTTTCATTCATCATACTTGCAGTGGCCTATAAACATTTTTGCTAGGTCTTCTGTAGAAAACATTCATACTGAAAGTCTGAAACTGTTGTACAACTAGAGCACAAAATTTTCATATCATGCGATACTTTATTCAATGTAGACTACACACTTTCCCAAAGGTCACAAAATAAATAAATAATAATAAATAGATATTTGCTGTTATAAACACACACTGAAATGTTTTAACTTTTCGTTACTTATGTGTGCAAACATTATGGTGCACACAATGCTGACAATGCTTATTCAGCAGACCCTCAGCAGGTTTGAAACTAAGCTTTCCTCCACCACCCACTGCCTTGTCAGCCTCCAAGATTTCATTTACTAGAACTTGGAGAAATGCATGACATCAGTGACACACACCTTCCTATATTCCACCAAGACTTTTGACTTGGCATAACAAGGAAAGCCATTGACTGGGATTATGGGGGTGTCTCGTCTCATGGCTGGTGGACTTCCTGACCAGGTGACAGCAAAATGTCCACTTTAGGGGATCACCATCAGAATCACTACCCTTAACATGTGTACCACAGTGCACCAAGATGGGGCCACCTTAAAAGATACAAACCACTGCTGCATGTTTGTAGATGGCTCCATCTCTGACATCACTATCAACAACTCTCCTAACTTCAGTGTGCTTCAGCACAATACCATTAATCTTCAGGAGTGGACTACGACCAACAACGTCACCATCAGAAATATCAAAACCATAATGATGCGCATCAATCTGAGCTCAGACAACATTCTGCCCCCTGATGCACACTAGACTCTGACATCCTCTGGGTAGTCAGAGACTTCAAACTTCTTGGTGTCATAACACATGACAATTCAAACTGGAAGAGTTATATAAGCACTATCACCAAATCTTCCTCATACTCTCTCTACCTTTTCTACAGACTGAAATCACTAGGTGTCCCACCAGCTGAGCTCAGGAATGTTAATGCCATCTTCATTCTACCTAAGCTCACGTACGCCTCCCTAGCTCGGTCATCCTCACTAACAGTTATACATAGGGACCAGCTACAAATAGTACAGAAAAGGACATGTAGAATCATCCTGAGCCCTTCTTACACCACCTACCGACCAAAAGGCCCTTATCTCACTTAACCTGTCCATCAACTCCAACCAACACTAGCAGCTTGGCAATAAACTGCTGACATATCTACATCACAGATAATTCCTCCTTCCCAATGCCTCTCCATCACAGACTGCCATTCATCACCACAATCAACTTATTCCAATCATACATCGCATAGACAGATATGAGAACAGTCCTATACCTACCACTGTGAACTTCATAAACAGACTATGAACAAGTGCAGTGCTATGCAAGTGAACAACTCAATTTTCTGTTAGGCTATGTGATATGTCAACTACTATTACAGTGATTATTCATCACTTTCAGTTAAATCAAGTTCATACGTATACACCATACTATTTACTCCATAAACATCCTTGTATATCTGCCACCCTGGCTATCTGAATGTATCCCACCCATATGCTCATCCAAAGTGTGGTAATATCCAGCAAATACTTTCCCTTGTTTCTTCTTTTTCCTTTTCATAATCCTCACTATATTTCTATTTAAGGCCTGGGCTTGATGTGGCCTTTAGCCCGTGACTGGAGCCTCCAAAGTGAGTGTTATTTAGTCACTTCATAACTTACAAAGGATGAATGAAATCATCTGTATTGTTTGAAGGTGGACTATAAACAACTTACAGAATTATAAAACAAATAATATTGCAGTAAATATTTTTTCTCTAGTATATTAAGAGTGTTACTCCAATTTTATGGTAGAAATTTGGAATGAGGAAAGTGGACTGAAAATTTACAAATATCATTCTCACAATTTCAATGTTTTTTGAAGAAATATGTAATGATTTATTTGTTGTTAAATGCCATGTTCAATCAGAAACAAGAAAAAATGGAAAAAGTAAATAATTATGAAAACTAATTATAAGAAACACAATCTATTCATAGTATTATCATACAAGAAATCTAATGTTTTTAAAAAATAATGATAATGAATGTCTTTCCCAATAACTATGACCTGGCTCATTTCAAGAGACATGTTTTTCACTTTCTCAAAAATTTGTAAATACTT
>JAYMFT010073495.1:0-14508 GCA_038088735.1 Panulirus argus
AGGCAAGGATTAAAAGTCCAGGAAAGCTTTGGAATCAGTACCGCAAACATCACCTCAAAACCTATCATCAACACGAGATTAAGTAGCATGTTCTAGGTTAAGTCAGCAGAGGAACTGGCAGCGCGTGATTGGAAGCTTACGGAAGAGATGCCAGCAGCGGCAGACTAGTCAGTGGACCCTGCATAGCTCCGCCAAGTTCCCTAAAAATCGTGCGATCTGTAAGAATAGCAGGTAGCCTCAGTGTGTCCCTAGTATTGTCTATATTATCACATACCAGACTAAGACGTCACGCAGAAGTCTGTTGAACTTTTCACAATGTCGACAATATAAGGTAGGTATATATAATTTACATAACTTCACCTGACTCTCCCTTGCAACCGATATTCATGGCGCCTCTGTCCTTTCACGGCATATAGACACAGCGACGAAGTTGCCTGACGCACGGCATGTAACCCCAAATCATTGTTGCCAACAGCTATTCATCCACTTCCTTAGCAGAATAGAAATTGTTGGCTGCTGGGATGAAATTCTCGGGGAACATCTCGCATTGTCGCTAAGGGTGTGGTCGCCAGAGAGGAAGGGTGTGGTGGCGGACGTTCCTCGCCACCAAATGACGCATGCTGAAGTTAGGGAACACAAAATAAGGCTGTATTATACGTAACAAAGGAAAAATACCCCTACATTGAAAACACAGTAGAAAACAACGAGCGATCAAAAATTAAACCGGTCCGTAAATCCTAAATAAACAGCCCAAAAAGCATTGCCAACAATGAAAACAACTTTACAAACTACAAGCAAATACCAGAGATCTCGACAGCAGTACAAATATGGAATATTTTTGGTCCCCTCGAAGTCCCAAAGTACTTAGATGTTTAGCTTAGTGTAATGGATATCGTCTAAAATGCAGAAGATACAACTACATGCACACTCCTAGTCTGCCGGGAGCACATAACGTACACAAGTTTCCAGAAAATTATCCAAATGCATATAAAACACTTACCAAACACCTGTTCATAATGTAATCATCCCGTCTTTTACGATATCTCCCACTTCTGGCCCTCCTCTAACCACTCTGAGTAAAGTGAGGGAGGGTGTAATAGCCAGGGAGCTGAGGGAGTGGAGGCTAGAGAGGAAATACACGGTGGCGTTGGTGATGGAGTGTGTGGTAACCATGGACCAAGAGGTGCCCAGTGTAAAAGAGAATAGAAGTGAGGAAGATTATGTTATCCAGGGGGTGGGGAATGAGGAAGTGGTGGCTAGTGTGAAGGGGCATCGTGACGGTGAGGGAGGTTTTGGTGGCCATGACGGTGAAATGGCGTGTTCACGGAGGGAGTGGGCAACCCCCTGGAGCAGAAAATGTACCAGAGGGCTTGAAGCTTTTAGCATACGTAATTACATATTGAAAGTATACAGCGTTTTCTAAATGGTGCCTCATCCTCGAGTATGCCATGGAATTCGTTCGTGTATAGGAGAACGCAATGTCCAACTACCGGAATCACTTCTTACAAATTATGGATGATAAATATAGTCTGATAGGGTTGGTAGATAAGAGTTTCACGGGATCGCTTGATTTTTCTACGAAATAATCTCCAGTTTCCCTGATTTTCATAACCACCACTATTGCCCTCTCGTAATTATACTCTCCAACTATTACTTGTATCATCTAAACACAATACTGCTGGCGTCAAAAAGAAAAAGAAATCAGTTCACATCCAGGAGCATTAGCGTCTGCGTCACTAATTTATTGCTCTATGTTTCGCTGTAGAATATACTTCAGCGTACACAAATGTCTCCTCAAGATGGTAACGTCTCTCAAAATGGCTATTGCCATTTAGTACCAATGTCGAAATGAACCATGACATCTTGGCCATTCAGTGACCTCCACATATGACTAGAGAATTTCAGCCAATGATAGAATATGATACATGTCGTGTAGGTGGACTGGGAATGATTACAGCCAATGGCAAGACAATCCCAGTATGACGTCATAAGAAGGGAACGCCTCTCTCACTCTCGGGCAGCTCATCGTAAACAACAGGTTAACTATGCAATTATAGCCATTTATTTGGGTTTTGATAAATAGATTGTTTCACATGTACGATTTTCTACTCAAAATCTCAAATTATAACTTTTTCCATTAAATTTCCTTTCTTAAACTCAGTCTTTCGTATGTAAACACCGGTTTTTAAATTACTACATATAAATGCCATCGACAATACATCGTACGTCGGACGTCTACATTCAACTCCGGTATTCAAACTGTAATTTAAATTGTTCTACGTATTGTGTTTGATTTTCTATTTAAAATTATTTGCCCTTTTTATATTTTCAGACGTATAAGTGTTTATGATTCTTGTTCATAATTATAATACCGTAACATTAGAGTAATTACTACTATGATTTGGTGAAACGGATAACGTACGACAGAAAATGGTTTATTTTTTTCACACTCGCATATTTTTCTCTTGTTCATTTACTAATCGAGTCAGCCATTTAGCTTGCTACCTCTCCGAGAATCCAGTTGTGCCTAAATAGTCATGAATATTTCATCTTATGAAACAGAATTGTTGTTATATGAAGCTTTGCCCCGCTCCTTCGCGTCTTTGTACATATCATTCTTATAATTTCTGGCCAACTAGTATCGCCATGTTGCTGAATTATACGATTCTCGTATTACATTAATTTTTATCATCTTATCATGAAAAAATCTTCTTATAACATGTTTTAGGTTTCGCCATAGTGTCTCTCGACTTCTCAAGATTATATTATATCAAATAACAGTCCAGAACCTCTCATTTTTCTCAAAAATCAGTTGACTTAAACACTTGGGTAGGGAATGAGATTTGGCGTTTCGGCTGTATGTAAGAGCTTAAAGGGCGAAAAATGGTGTGTTTTCATCTTGTAACAGTATCGCACAATCCATGTGTTTATGATCAACTTATAGACCTGATTTTGAGGAACATAAGCAGTTCAAAGTCACATTTTCACACATAGCTTTTTTTTTAGAATGCCATTTTCATATGGTCCCAAAAATGGTTATGTAAGATCGCATTTCACATGGACGAAAATGTGTCTTTCTGTTCGTGCCAAATATTTCTTCTCTTCAGATGCATCATTTAACCTGTAATATGTAAATATCACTATTTGACTTGTCTGAAAGTCATAGAAACTAAGTTATGATTTTTTTCTCATTAATCATTCTGAGTTTCTTGGTAATTTTCCATTCAATCTCAGCAGTTTAAATTATGTTGTATACACTCAGCTATTTTACCAGTTCATTTAGCTTCAGTTTAAATTTCAATAGTTTATTTCTTGATAGAGGAATTGGGTTCCTAGTGCTCTCACTGGTACCCCTGTACAATAACAGCAGAAGCATCTGGCAAGTGTCGCGAGTACCTATGAATATAGCAAAGGGGCTTACTAAAGCCTAAGAAAGATAAGATATTCGTTCAACACATCATCAATATCATTTACATAATGTCTGGCCAGTATGGGGGAGGGAGTCATCGGGTCTCCGTCAGGGGGTCTTGGAGTGGTGGTCCAGCAGACGTCACGGAAGCGTTGTGTATGGGAACATCTGAGAAGGCAGTGGACAAGGGCGCTCCTGTCGGGCCTTTGCATTATGGACAAGCGCGTTGCTGGGGGAGGCGGGGATGCCAGTCTTCCAGGCAAAGTCATACCCGATGATGATACGAGCAGCAATCACGTCCCTTTTCCGTGACCCTTTCCCATAGATATGCGAGAGGTCAGGTAGTTGACGGAAGTATCGTACCAGGTGGGCAGGGAGTCCAGGGAGACTGCTGCTTCTCGAGCTTCTCTCTACTTGGGTCCTATATTGCAGACCTGTTCAAGAAAGAATTTAGTTATTTAGGTTTATCATTAATCTCATTATTCAAATTCATATTGCAGATTAAATATAATGCAAAAAGTTGAGGGTAAGCTAACTGAACTTCACGGTACAATCCTTGAGCACGGCGGTACAAGATCCTTATCGGCGCTCAAGGGTCGTACCATCGTGCTCAAGGATATTACCGTCGTGCTTAAAGATCGTACCATCGAGCTCAAGCATCGTTCCGACGTGCTCAAGGATCGTACCGTCGTGCTCAAATATCGAACCATCGTGCTCAATAATCATACCATCGTGCTCAAGGGGTGTACCGTCGTGCTCAAAAATAGTACCGTTGTGCTCTAAGACCCTACCGTCGTGCTCAAATTGAATTTTACCGTCATGGACCAGAGGTTAAACAGTTTCCCTAAAACTGGATTACTCAAATGTTCCGTCATACCAACACATATCACCGTTTGTAAAGGTCTGTCCAGACGAGCGGGTTTATCTGCCGGGTAGCTCGGTTGGCGGGCAAATTTTGCCGGGACTGCCCGTGTATGTTTTCCACAGGGTAGAAGCTCGAGCCACCATGCACCGCCTGGTGATTTCGTTCAATGGGCGCTTGGCAATTTTACAGTTTGCCCGTTAAATGTGCCCGGTAACGGGAATGCCCGCCGATCAGGTCCACTCGTCTAGACAGGCCATTGCCACTTTACCAATACCAAACCGCCGAACATCATATACATGGCGGGTTTTGTTCGGATAGTCACTGGTCCTGCCCTCTGCTTCGTTACATACACATTATAATTCCAGATGTACTTATACTTACTCTATTTTTTTCTTTTTAAAGGACGTAAGAATTTTACAACATAGGTTTTCCTCTTTTTTTCGATACCGTATTAATATATTGACTCAAACGGACGTTATTTACTGTATGTGAAGTCGGAGCGTGTGAGGCAGCTGACGAAAGCGGGAATTTGAGCTGGTCACAGTTCTAGCATTAAGTATGTATAGCTGGCTATTGGATCATATACGTAGAGTAAAGCATTTCAAGTAGATTATAAAGTATTAAGTGTGTAATGATTAAATTTATATCTTCGAGTTGATAGGTCTTTGAAAATACTTCGTTCCTTTTCGTCCACTGACGATGATACAGTCTCGTCGAAGGAGAAGATTCTTGGGTACAACACGCGTCAAAAGCCGAATTCCGTCTCCTGGTGGTATGTAATAAAACCTAATACAACAGTTAACGCAACCCTGTGGAGATATAACAAATTCCTCGAGATCTATAGAGATCATTCAACACAATAACATGGACACCGCTGGGTGGGGTAGGTGGCAAACACAATTCATGAACCTTATATAGGAACTTCGACATTGAACTAATCTTCAGCAATGGTAGAAAACTGTAGAAAAGATAAATATCAGACTATTTCCATATAGGTCATATCAAACTATCAAGAGAAGACAACCTAATAAGATAAAATAGTCATAACATTAAAAATTAACATATCAAAAAACGTAGATATCAACTTCTGAGAAACAGTCCTCTAGGCAATAGCTTTGAACAGATGAAGCACACACTAAGATACTCTTCATACAAATCCCTAGACTCGGAAAAGACTCGAAGCTACGCCATGTCCTCTGACTGGTCAGCTGCCGCTATCTTTTCTTCCGTAACCCTCTAATCAAACGCTGCCACTTCCGCGCTGATTTGGCCCATAACAATGTCCCTGCATCTCGTAGTGCCAGACTTTCAAAGCACTTAATTCTAAAGCTTTATTCCTGGTCGTTTTACCAGTGCCTCAGTGTAAAACTCTCCTGCCTCGCCAACCGAGACAAGTATCTATTGTCGTAGGAATGGTTGACTAACGCGGTTTAGTAAGTTTTTCGTGACTAAATAAAGCCTTGTGATAGATGATACTCGTAACAAGTCCATGTCTAGTCTCTCTGAAATATGACCTCCTGAATGCACCGGAAGATATATCCTAAACTATGCTCTTCTTGTCCCCCTGCCTGTCTTTCCTCATTCTCATCCACTAAACAATCTTCGTCCCTGATGTTAAAGATTTCAAGAAAAAAATTAAACCTCCTATATATTAGAGAACATCCTAGTAACAAAAATTGAACACCCTACATCTTGGACTAAATTAGGTAGAAATCATTTAAAGGAAAAGAACATGAACTCCTAAGATTCAGCTAGAAAATATTTACAGTCTCTTTAAAGAAAATTTCTCATCCTTACACCGAGACAATGTTCTACTCTACGATACGTTTTGCACACTCACTCAAGAACATCCTTCAACAAAAATTGATAAAAACCGATCATCAAAAATCACCATCAATCTCACTCATTACCACTAAAGACTACTCAACTTCCAAAGCAAAGCCCTCCTTTACAGCAAGATCAATAAAACTACTTAAAAGGCTACTCAGATATGACAGATTACTTCATATATCTTACTGGATGAATATATTTATATCATACTTCAAGGAAAACTAAACATTATCCTGATATCGACGCAATGGTTCTACCGTACCTTCCTAAAGTATACGAAGAATTTCAACCGTCATCAAAATCGATCTCGGCCAGCTATCCTCCGAAACCTCTATTGACTATGCCCATTCCTATTACACTTACGTTAGGGGATAAATGCGTTCAAAAACAAAGCACTACGATTCACTGAAATCAATAAAACTACTTGATAATATACCCCACGTTAAAACATAACTTTACACACGTCCTTAACCCATCAGTATTTTTCTCAATTAGTTTTAAGACGACCATAATCAAATACAGGCGCGCACCAAGGACCAAAATTACGAGAAACACCTACAAAATCAGGAACAAATATAACCTAGCGAAGATGAAGACACAAGGACAAGAACAGTTGTTTACACGATTTCTTACGAATGCTGCTGCACATCGTATTTCGCAGGTGGGCGCACACTTCTAATGAGAATCAACGAACAACGCTTTGAAGATCATCACCACAGACTTACGTTAGTCACCCAGGGAGGCGACAATTGATATTTCGCCGGTGCAGTGAGACAAGAATCATGCACCGACGCAAGGATTAAATGTCCAAGAAAGCTTTGGAATCAGTACCGCAAACATCACCTCAAAACCTACCATCAACACGAGGTTAAGCAGCACGTTCTAGGTCAAGTCAGCAGAGGAACTGGCAGCGCGAGATTGGAAGCTTACGGAAGAGATGCCAGCAGAAGCAGACTAGTAAGTGGACTCTGCATAGCTCCGCCATGTTTCCTAAAAATCGTGGGATCTGTAAGACTAGCAGGTAGCCTCAGTGTGCCCTTCGTATTTTCTGTATTATCACATACCAGATTAAGACATCACGCAGCAGTCTATTGAACACTTTGACCATGTCAACAATAAAACGTAAATCAACATAACTTGAAAAAAACCTCACCAGACTCTCCCTCGCAACCGATATTCATGGCGCCTCCGTCTTTCCACGACGTATAGACACAGCGACGAAGTTGCCTGACGCACGACATATAACCCACAATCACTGTTGCCAATTGTTTTTCATCCACTTCCTTAGCAAAATAGAAATTCTTGGCTGCTGGGATGAAATTCTCGAGAAACATCTTTCATTGTCGCTTAGGGTGTGGTAGCCAGAGAGGGAGGGTGTGGTGGCGGACGTTCCTCGCCACCAAATGAAGCATGCTGTAGTTAGGGAATACAAAATAAGGCTCTTTTATACGTAACAAATGAAAAATACTCCTACACTGAAAACACCGTAGAACAGAACGACCGATTGAAAATTAAACCAGTCGGTAAATCCTAAATAAACTGCCCAAAAAGTATTGCCGACAATGAAAAAATTTTACAAACTACAGGCAGATACCAGAGATCTCGACAGCAGTAAAATTATGGAATACTTAGTGTAATGGATATCCTGTAAAATGCAAAAGGTATAACTACATTCACACTATTAGTCTGCCAGGAGCACATAACGAACACAAATTTCCAGAGAATTATCCAAAATGCACCCAAAACACTTACCAAACACCTGTACACAATGTAATCATCCCGTCTGTTACAATATCTCCCACCTCTGCCCCCCCCCCCCTCTAACCACTCTAAGTAAAGTGAGGGAGGGTGTAATAGCCAGGGAGCTGAAGAAGTGGTGGCTAGAGAGGAAATACACGGTAGCGTTGGTGATGGAGTGTGTGGTAACCATGGACCAAGTGGTGCTTAGGGTGAAAGAGAGTAGAGGTGAAGAAGGTTTTGTTAACCAGGGGGTAGGGAATCAGGAACTGGTGGCTAGGGAGAAGGGGCATCGTGACGGTGAGGGAGGTTTTGGTGGCCATGGTGGTGAAATGGCGTGTTCACGGAGGGAGTGGGCGACCGAAAATATACCAGCGTTTTCTAAATGGTGCCTCATCCTCAAGTATGCCATGGGATTCGTTCGTGATAAGAGAACGCAAACAATGTCCAACTCACGGAATCACTTCTTCCAAATCAAGGAAGGGAAATATTGTCTGATAGGGTTGGTAGATGAGAATTTCACGGGATCGCTTGATTTTTCTACGAAATAAGATTCAATATCCCTGATTTTCATAACCACCAATATTGCCCTATCGTAATTATACTCTCCAACTATAACTTGTATCATCGAAACACAACACTACTGGCATCGAACAAAATCAACTCACATCCAGAATCATTAGCGTCGCGTCATTAATATATTGCTCTATGCTTCACTGTAGATTATACCTCAGCGTACACAAACGTCTGCTTAAGATGGTAACGTCCCTTAAAATAGCGATTGCCATTTGCTACCAATGTTGAAATGAACCATGATATCTTGGCCATTCAATGACCTCTACATATGGCTTGAGAGTTTCAGCCAATTACAGAATACGATACATGTTGTGTAGGTGGACTGGTAATGATTACAGCCAATGGCAAGACGATCCCAATATGACATCATAGAAGGGAACGCCTCTCTCACTCTCGGGCAGCTCATCGTAAACAACAGGTTAACTATGCAATCATACCCATGTATTTGGATTTTGATAAATAAATCATGTTTCATATATACGATTTTCTACTCAAAATCTCAAAGAATAACTTTGTCCATTAAATTTCACTTCTTAAACTCAGTCTTTCGTATGTAAACACCGGTCTTTAAATTACTACATATAAATGTCATCGTTAACACATCGTACGTCGGACGTCTACATTCAACTACGGAATTCAAACTGTAATCTAAATTGTTCTACTTATTGTGATTGATTTTCTAATCAACATTATATGCCCATTTTATATTATCAAACGTAAAGGTGCTTATGATTCTTGTTAATAATAATAATTTCGTAACATTAGAGTAATTACTACTATGTTTGATTTGGTGAAAACGGATAACGTACGACAGAAAATGGTTTATTTTTTTCACACTCATATTTTTCTCTTATTCATTTACTAGTCGAGTCAGCCATTTAGCTTGCTGCCTCTCCGAGACTCCAGTTGTGCCGAAATAGGCATGAATATTTCATCTTATGAAACAGAATAGTTGTTGTAATAAGACGCTTTGCCCCGCTCGTTCGCCTCTTTGTACACATCATTCCTATAATTTCTGACCATCTGGTATCTCCATGTTGCGGAATTATACGATTATCGTATTACATTTATTTTGATCATCTTATCATGAAGAAAATCTTCTTTCAACAGGTCTTAGATTTTGTCACAGTGTCTCGCGACTTCTCAGTATTATATTATATAATATAACTGTCCACAACCTCTCATGTTTGTCACAAATCAGATGACTTAAACACTTGAGTAGGGAATGAGAGTTGTAATTTCAGCTGTATGTAGGAGCTTGAAGAGCCAAAAATGGTGTGTTATCTTGTAACAGTATCTTACAGTCCATATGGATAAGATCAACTTATAGACCTGATTTTGAGGAACATAAGCAATTCAAAGTCACATTTTCACACTTTTTTTTTTTTTTTAGAACGCCATTTTGATATGGACCCGAAAATGGTTCCGTAAAATCGCATTTAACATGGACTAGAATGTGTCTTTCTGTTACTGCCAAATATTTCTTCTGTTCAGATGCATCATGTAAATATCACTATTTCAGTTGCCTGAAACTCATAAAAGTTATGATTTTTTTTTTATTAATCATTTGAGTTCCTTGGCAATCTTCCATTTAATCTCAGCAGTTTAACCTGAGTCTCAGCCATTTTACTGGTTCATTTAAATCCAATTTCAATTTCAATAATTTATTTCTTGATAGAGGAATTGGGTCCCTAGTGCTGTCACTAGGTACCCCCGTACAATAATAGCAGAAGCATCTGCCAAGTGTCGTGAGTACATATGACAAAGAGGCTTACTAAAGCCTAAGAAAACCAGGATATTCGTTCAACATAACATCAATATTATTTACATAATGTCTGGCCAGTGTGGTGGGGGACATTGTTTCTCCGTCAGGGGGTCGTGGAGGGGTGTTCCAGCAGGCGTCACGGAAGCGTTTTGTGTGGGAAAATCTTAGAAGGCAGTGGACAAGGGCGCGGCTGTATGTTCTTTTGCATTATGGACAAGAACGTTGCTGGGGGAGGCGAGGATGCCAGTGTCCCAAGCAAAGTCATACCCGATGATGATATGAGCAGCAATCACGTCCCTTTTTCGTGACCCTTTCCTATAGATAAACGAGAGGTCAGGAAGTTGACAGAAGGTGTCGTACCAGGTGGGCAGGGAGTCCAGGGGGACGGCTACTTCTTGAGCTTCTCTCTGCTTGGATCCTAAGTTGTAGACCTCTTAAAGGAAAAATTTAGTTATTTAGATTTAACATTAATCTCATTATTCAAATTTATATTGCAGTTTAAACATAATGTAAAAAGTTGAGAGTACGTTTACTGAACCTCATTGTACAATCCTTGAGCACTGCGGTACAAGATCCTTATCGGTACTCAAGGGTCGTACCGTCGTGCTCAAGAATAGTACCGTCGTGCTTAAGGATCGTACCGTCGTGCTCAAGGATCGTTCCGTCGTGCTCAAGGAACGTACCATCGTGCCCAAGGATCCTACCATCGTGCTCAAGGGGTGTAATGTCGTGCTCAAGGATCGTACCGTCGTGCTCAAAGATCATGCCATCATGCTAGAAAATCGTACCGTCTTGTTCAAATTGAATTTTACTGTCATGGTCCAGAGGTTAAACAAATTCCCTAAAACTGGATTACCCAAATGTTCCGTCATACCAACACATATCACTGTTTGTAAAGGCGTGTCTACCAGGAAACACGGTTGGCGGGAAAATTCTGCCGGAACTGCCCGCGAATGTTGTCCAAAAGGTCGAAGTTCGAGCCACCATGCACCGCCTTGTGATTTTGTTCATCAGGTCCTCGGGCAATTTTACGGTTTGCCCGTTAAATGTGCCCGTTAACGGGTATGCCCGCTGATCAGGATCACTCGTCTGGACAGGCCATAATACTTAATCCATTGCCAAATCACCAACACCAAACCGTCGAACATCATAAACATGACGGGTTTTGTTCGGATGGTCACTGGTCCAGCCCTCTGCTTCGTTACATACACATTATATTTACAAATGTACTTATACCTAATCTATTTCTTCTTATTAAAGGACGTGAAAATTTTGCAACATAGGTTTTTCTCTGTATTTCGACACTATATTGATATATTGATTCAAATGGACGTTACTTGTAATATCTATATTCGAAGTATATTAGGACGCTGACGAAAGCCGGAATTTGAGCTGGTCACAGTTCTAGCGTTAAGTATGGAATGGCTAGCTATTCGTAGCCAAATAACTGGGCTTCCTAGTAAGGATTTCCTACCCATATTGGATCATATACATAGAGTTAATCATTTCACGTAGATTATAATGTATTAAGCGTGTAATGATTAAACTTATATCTACGAGTTCATAGGTCTATGAAAATACTGCATTCCTTTCCGTCCACTGACGATGATACAGTCTCGCCAAAGAAGATTCTTGGGTACAAACACGCGTCAAAAGCCGAATTCCGTCTCCTGGTGGTATGTAATAAACCCTAACAAAACAGTTAACACAACCCCGTGAAGATATAACAAGTTCTCCGAGATCTATAGAGATCATTCAACACACTAACATGGACACCGCTGGGTGTGGGTAGGGGGCAAAGACAATTCATGAACCTTATATAGGAACTTTGACCTTGACCTAATCTCCATTTATGGTAGAAAATTGTAGAAAACATAAATATCAGGCTACTTCCACATAGGTCATACCAAACCATCAAGAGAAGACAACCTAATAAAATGAGAGAGTCATAACATTAAGAATTAACATCTCTAAAAACGTAGAGATCAACTTCTGAAAAACAGTCCTCTAGGCAATAGCTTTTTATAGATGAAGCAGAGACTAAAATATTCTTCATACAAATCCCTAGATTCAGAAAAGACTCGAGGCTACGCCATATCCTCTGATTGATCAGCTACCGCCGCCCTCTCTTCCGTAACTCTCCAATCAAACGCTGCCACTTCCGCCCTAATTTGGCCCATAGCAGTGTTCCTGCATCTCGTAGAGCCAAATTTTCGAAGCACTTAATTCTAAAGCTTTATTTCTGGTCGTTTTATCAGTACCTCGGTGTAAAACTCTCTTGCCTAGCCAACCGAGACAAGTATCTATTGTCGTAAGAGTGGTTGACTAACGCGGTTTTGTAAGTTTGT
Organism: Panulirus argus; assembly: GCA_038088735.1. Taxonomy (NCBI): domain Eukaryota; kingdom Metazoa; phylum Arthropoda; class Malacostraca; order Decapoda; family Palinuridae; genus Panulirus; species Panulirus argus. The sequence continues at coordinate 12,531 of JAYMFT010073495.1, forward strand.
CGTGACTAATTAAAACCTTGTGATAGATGATTCTCGTAACAAGTCCTTGTCTAGTCTCTCTGAAATATGACCTACTAAATGCGCCGCAAGATATCTAAACTATGCTCCTCTTGTCCCCCTGCCTGTCTTTCCTCATTCTCCTCCGGTAAAATATCTTTGTCCCTGATGTTAAAGTTTTCGAGAAAAAAAATAAACCCCCTATATCTTAGAGAACATCTTAGTGACAAAAACTGAACACCCTACATCTTGGACTAAATTAGATAGAAATCATTTAAAGGAAAAGAACATGAACTCCTAAGATTCAGCTAGAAAATATTTAAAATATTTTTAAAGTAAATTTATCATCCTGACACCGAGAAAATGCTCAACAATACGTTTTACACACTCACCCAATAACATCCTTCAACAAAAATCGATATCAACAACCTATCATCAAAAATCACCATCAACCAAACTAATTACCACTAAAGAGTACTCAACTTCCAAAGCAAAGCCCTACTTTACAGCAAGATCAATAAAACTACTTAAAAAGCTACTCAGATATGATAGATTACTTCACATATCTTACTGGATGAATATATTTATATTATACGTCAAGGAAAACTAAACATCATCCTGATATCGAGGCAATGGCTCTACTGTACCTTCCTAAAGTATACAAAGAATTTCAACCGTCAGCCAAAATCGATCTCGGCCAGCTATCCTCCGAAACCACTATTGATTACGCCCATTACTATTACACTTACGTTAGGTGATCAATGCGTTCAAAAACAAAGCACTACGATTCGCTAAAATCAATGAAACTACTTGATAATCAACCCCGAGATAAAACATAACATTACACACGTCCTTAACCAATCAGTATTTTTCCCAATCAGTTTTAAGACGACTATAATCAAATACAGGCACGCACCAAGGACCAGAAGTACGAGAAACACCTACAACATCAGGAACAAAGATAACGTAGAGATGATGAAGACACGAGGACAAGAAGAGTTGTATACAAGATTTCTTAAAAATGCTGTTGCACATGGTATTTCTCAGGTGGGCGCACACTTGTAATGAGAATCAACGTACAATGCTTTGAAGATCGTCACCACAGACTTACGTTAGTCACCCGGAGAGGCGACAAATGACATTTCCCCGGTGTATTGAGGGAAGAATCATGCACCGAGGCAAGGATTGAAAGTCCAGTAATACTTTGCAATCAGTACCGCAAACATCACCTTAAAACCTACCATCAACACAAGGTTAAGAAGCATGTTTTAGGTCAGGTCAGCAGAGGAACTGGCAGCGCGTGACTGGAGGCTTACGGAAGAGATGCCAGCAGCAGCAGACTAGTCAGTGGACCCTGCATAGCTCCGCCACTTTCCCTAAAAATTGTGGGATCTGTAAGATTAGCAAGTAGCCTCAGTGTGTCCCTCGTATTTTCTATAACATACTAAACTAAGACGTCACGCAGCAGTCTATTGAACATTTTGACCATGTCAACAATAAAACGTAAATCAACATAACTTACATAAACCTCACCTGACTCTCCTTCGCAACCGATATTCATGGCGCCTCTGTCTTTCCATGGCATATAGACACAGAGACGAAGTTCCCTGACGCACGACATATAACCCCCAATCACTGTTGCCAATATCTATTCATCCACTTCCTTAGCAGAATAGAGATTGTTGGCTGTTGGGATGAAATTCTCTTAAAACATCTTGCATTGTCGCTTAGGGTATGGTGGCCAGAGAGGGAGGGTGTGGTGGCGGACGTTCCTCGCCACTAAATGACACATGCTGAAGTTAGGGAATACAAAATAAGGCTCTATTTTTTTTTTTTTTTTTTAATGTTAGCCGAGACGGCACGGGCAGCTACGGCCCTAATCAAGGCCATCCCATTAACGCTACATATATATATATACCCTAGCCTGAGCCAGGTACCCATTTTATCGACCAAGCCCTAGGGGTGGATGAACAGCTGGGTT
>JAYMFT010073506.1:0-14508 GCA_038088735.1 Panulirus argus
CTGGCTGGCTGGCTGGCTGGCTGGCTGGCTGGCTGGCTGGCTGGCTGGCTGGCTGGCTGGCTGGCTGGCTGGCTGGCCGGCTGGCTGGCTGGCTGGTTGGTTGGTTGGCTGGCTGGCTGGCTGGCTGGCCGGCTGGCTGGCTGGCTGGTTGGTTGGTTGGTTGGCTGGCTGGCTGGCTGTCCGGCCGGCCGGCTGGGTGGTTGGTTGGTTGGCTGGCTGGCTGGCAGGCTGGCTGGCTGGCTGGCTGGTTAGCTGGCTGGCTGTCTGGCTGACTGGCTGGCTGGCTGGTTGGTTGGTTGGTTGGTTGGTTGGTTGGCTGATTGGCTGGCTGGCTGGCTGGCTGGCTGGCTGGCTGGTTAGTTGGTTGGCTGATTGGCTGGCTGGCTGGCTGGCTGGCTGGTTGGTTGGTTGGTTGGTTGGCTGATTGGCTGGCTGGCTGGCTGTTTGGCTGGCTGGCTGTTTGGCTGGCTGGCTGGCTGGCTGGCTGACTCCTTAGTTAGTTGGCTAACGAGTTAGTGGCTGGCTGGCTGATTAGTTGTCTCGTGAATGATCTGGCTGGCTGAATGATTAGGCTAATAGCTGACATGGCTGGCTGGCCTTCTTGGTTGTTTAAACCAGTGCCCAAATAAGAGGCTGACTGGCCGGGCAGTGGGCTGGTGCGCCTGCTGGTTTGCTGGGTAGCTGGGCGAGTGGCTGACTAGTGTGTAAGTTGGCTGAATAGTGTATTAAATGGGCAAGTGTCTGGTTGGCTGAGCGGCTGGTCGGAAGAGCATCTGGTTGGCTGAGTGGTTGAGTGGCTGGTTGGGTAAACGGCTGAGCGGCTGGTCGGCTGATTGGCTGGTTGATTGAGAGGCAGGTCAACTGAGCGGCTGATGAGCTGAGCGGGTGGTTGGCTGAGCGTCTCGTTGTCTGCGTGGCTGCTTAGCTGAGTGGTGGTCAGCTGAGCAACTGGTTGGCTAAGTGGCTGGTCGGCTGAGCGGCTGGCTAGCTGAAAGAAAGTCTGTTGAGCGACTGGTTAGCTGAGCAAGTGGTTTGCTAAATGTTTAGTTAGATTAACGGATGGTTGGCTGAATGCTAGTTAGCTGAGCGGCTGACCGGCTGGGTGACTGGCCGTTATGTTCGTTGACCGATTAACTGGTGATCACGCCAGTGGGCCAAATTGATTCGTTGGGTATCTAACCGAATAAGTGGCTGGTTGAGTGAGTAACTGTTGGAATGGCTGGATGACTAACAGACTTGCCGATTCAACGGCTATCCAAATGAATGGCTAGCAACCTGGGTGACTGGCTTAGTGGTTTGGTGGTGGATTGGTTAAGAGGCCTGTTATTTGAGTGGACTGCTGGTTGTGTGCTTTGTTGGTTGAGTGGCCAACTGGTCGAGTGGTAGTGTGGTTGAGTGCCAGCTACTTAAGTGACCAGCTGGTTGACTTGCCAGCAGACCAGGTGGCCAACTGGTTGTGTGGCTTGCTGGTTGAGTGACCAACTGGGTTAGTGGCTGACTCGATGAGTAGCCAGTTGGTTGAGTAGACAGCTGATTGAGCAGCTAGATAGCTGTGTGGCTTGCTGGTTGAGTGGCAAACTGGTTGTGTGGCCTGATAGTTGAATTCTCAGCTGGTCATGTGGTTAGCTGGTTGAGTGGCCAGCTGGTTAAGTGACCAACTAGTTGTTAAACCTGTTGTGTTGGTTGAGTGATCACCTGGTAATGTGGCTTGGTAGTTGTGTGGCTTGTTGGTTGAGTGGCTAGCTGGTTGAAATTAAGCTGGTTGAATAGCTAATTGGCTGCGTGGCTTGCTAGCTGAACATTCAGCTAGTTGAGTGATTGGCTAGATGGGTGGCCAACCGGTTGACAGGCCGGCTGGTTTGAGTGGTCTGCTGGTTGTGTGGTCTGTTGGTTGATGCGAGTTGGTTGAATGGCCCTCTGGTTTAGTGATCAGCTGGTTGAGTGGGCATATGGTTGGGTAGCTTGTTCCTTGAGCATGCAACTGACTCAATGGCCAGTTAGTTGTGTGGTTGTGTGGCCTGCTGGTTCGGTAGCGGACCGGGTGGGCGACTTCATATATTGTGGCAGGTCGTTGGCTGACACTCGTCTTGGCTTTGTTCATTATGAAGCACAACTCGTACTCCAGAGTGTGGACACTGCCCTCTGCTGAGATGCTCCCGTGATTCATTGAAAACTTAATACGCAGGTCTTATGTACAGCAGATGTGCTGGGGCTCTGATGCTACAATTCATGTTGATAATCTGCTAGATCCACGGAACACTATAGGCTGCGCCTAGCTTTCAGTAAAGAATGAGAAAGTTACAAATGACGGGATACATTAGCGAACGCTGCAGAGATCTTCCTCCCTCTCTTCCATTCAGATTGGACGCAAACATGAGCGGTGTGGATAATTCCACTCCAGCTCTAACTGTTGTGGAGACACGACCCGCCCCATTCCCCGCAGGTACGGGATACATCCGCACGGTTTAGAAAGTCGCCCGTCGACTCGAGATCGCGGAAAAACATGTCAGATATTAGCCATTATCACACATATGCAGGCGGTTACTCCGGCGCCTAAGTCGTGGTCGCGAGACGGACGAAGGTTCGTTGACCCTGGGAACTGGGCCAGTCATAGACCCCGCGAGTGGCGGCGGCCAGTCCAGTCACTCGGCCGCGCGCTGCCGGCCCGGGATACATCAACGGGTTACTCCACCGCGGAGGTACACTACCTGGCATTCACCAACCTGGACCACAGCGTCAGGACTACACCACCAAGGCTGCAGCCCGAGGGTTACCATTATCTTGGCTACATCGCCAGATTCTAACCACTTAAGATTCGACGTGGGGTTACACTACCAGGAATCTAACACTTGGGAAGCGCCATAAAGTCTACACTACCGGGTATTCTCGTTGTACGCCACCAGGTGTACAATATGACGACCAAACATCGGCTATACCCGCCGTGCTGCGACGCCAGGGGTGCACGAGAAAAGGGACAACACCATCATGAGTAAATTGTCATTATAACAACACCAAAACCACACCATCAGGGCTGCACCGCAAGAACCACAGCAACACGACTGCACCACCAGAATCACACAACCAGAGCTGAACCACCAGAGCCACACCATTAGGGCTGCACCACCAGGGCTGCACCATCAGAGCCACATCACCAGAGCCACACCAACAGAGCTGCATCATCAGAGCCACACCACTAGAGCTGCACCACCAGAGCCAGACCAACAGAGCTGCACCACCAGAGCCACACCACCAGAGCTGAACCACCAGTGCCACACCATCAGTGCTGCACCACCAGGGGTGCATCATCAGAGCCACATCACCAGATCAACACCAACAGAGCCACACCACCAGAGCTGCAGCATCAGAGCTACACCACTAGAGCCACACCACCAGAGCTGCAACATCAGAGCCACACCACCAGTAATGCATCATCAGAGCCACACTACTAAAGTTGCACCACCAGAGCCAGACCACCACAGCTGCACCACCAGAGCCACACCACCAAAGCCACACCACCAGAGCCGCACCACCACAACCAAATCACCAGAGCTGCAACACCAGAGTCACACCACCAGAGCCACACACCCAGAGCTGCACCACCAGAGCCACACTACCAGAGCTGCATCATCAGAGCCACATCACCGGGGTAGTCCCACCAGAGCTGCATCATCGGACCCACACCAATAGAGCTACACCACCAGAGCTGCACTACCAGAGTCACACCACCAGAGCCACACCACCAGAGCTGCACCACCAGAGCCACACCACTAGAGCTACATCACCAGAGCCACATCACCGGGGTAGTCCCACCAGAGGCACACCACCAGAGCTACATCATCAGAGCCACACCACTAGAGCCACACCACCAAGGCGGCACCACCAGACCCACATCACCAGAGCAACATCACCAGAACCACATCACCAAAGCCACATAACCAGAGCCAAACCACTAGAGCTGCATCACCAGAGCCACACCACCAGAGCTGCATCACCAGAGCTACATCACCAGAGGTACACCAACAGAGCCACACCACCAGAACTGCATCACCAGAACTGCACCACCAGGGATGTACCATCAGAGCCACACCACCAGAGAAACAACATAAGTGCTGCATCATCAGAGCCACACCACTAGAGTTGCACCACCAGAGCCAGACCACCACAGCTGCACCACCAGAGCCACACCACCAGAGCCACACCACCAGAGCTGCATCATCGGAGCCACACCATTAAAGCCACACCACAAGAGCTGTACCACCAGAGTCACACTCCCAGAGCCACACCACCAGAGCTGCACCACCAGAGTCACACCACTAGAGCTGCATCACCAGAGCCATATCATCGGGGTAGCCCCACCAGAGCCACACCACTAGAGCTGCATCATCAGAGCCACACCACTAAAGCCACACCACCAGAGCTGCACCACCAGAGCCACACCACAAGGGCTGCACCACCAGACCCACATCACCAGAGCAACATCACCAGAGCCACATCACCAGAGCCACATCACCAGGGCTGTACAAATAGAGCCACACCACCAGAGCTGCATCACCAGAGCAACATCACCAGATCCAAACCACCAGAGCCACACCACCAGAGCTGCATCAACACAGCCACATCACCTGGGCCTCACCACCAGAGCCACACCACCAGAGCAACACCACCAGAGCCACATCACCAGAGCCACATCATCAAAGCCACACCACCAGGGCTGCACCACCAGAGCCACACCACCAGAGCTGCATCACCAGTGCCACACCACCAGAGCTGCATCACCAGAGTCACACCACCAAAGCTGCATCACCAGAGCCACACCACCAGAGCAGCACCACCAGGGCTGCACCACTAGAGTCACACCATTAGAGCCACACCACCAGATTCGCAACATCAAAGCCACACCATCAGACCCACACCATCAAAGCCACACCACCAGAGTGCACCACTGGAGGCACACCACCAGAGCTGCACCACCAGAGCCACACCACCAGAGCCACAACACCAGGGCTGCACCACCAGAGCTGCACTACCAGAGCCACACCATAAGGGCTAGACCACCAGAGTCACACAATCAGAGCCACACCACCAGAGCCACACCACCGGAGCCACAACATCAGAGCCATACCACCAGGGTTGCGCCAGCAGAGCCACACCACCAGAGCCACACCATCAGAACCACACCACCAGAGCTGCACCACTAGAGCCACATCACTAGAACCACATCACCAGACACACACAACCAGAGCTGCATCACCTGAGTCACACCACCTGAGCTACATCACTAGAGCCACACCACCTGAGCTGCATCACCAGAGCTGCACCACCAGAGCTGCACCACCAGAACCACACCATCAGAGCTACACCACCAGGGCTGCACCACCAGAGCCACACCACCTGAGCTGCATCACCAGAGCTGCACCACCAGAGCTGCACCACCAGAACCACACCATCGGAGCTACATCACCAGGGCTGCACCACCAGAGCCACACCACCAAAGCAGCACCACCAGAGCTATACCACTGGAGCCACACCACCAGAGTCGCAACATCAAAGCCACACCGCCAGAGCCAAAATACCAGAGCCACACCACCAGGGCTGTACCACCAGAGCTGCACCACCAGAGCCACATCACTAGGGCTGTACCACCAGTGTTGCACCACCAGAGCCACATCACCAGGGCAGCACCACTACAGCAACTCCAACAGGGCTGCACCACCAGAGCCACACCACAGGGGCTGCAACAGCAGAGCCACACCATAAGGGCTGCGCTACCAGAGCCACACGATAGGTGCTCCACCACCAGAGCCACACCACCAGGGCTGCACTACCTGAGTCACACAAGAAGGGCTGCACCACCAGAGCCACACCACAGGGGCTGCAACGCCAGAGCCACACCACAAAGGCTGCACCAACAGAGCCACACTACAGGGACTGGAACACTAGACCCACACCAGAAGGGCTGCACCACCAGAGCCACATCACAAGGGCTGCACCACAGAGCCACACTTCAATGGCTGGAACACCAGAACCACACTAGAAGGGCTGCACCACAAGAGCCACATCGCAGGGGCTGTACCACCAGAGCCACAGCACAGGGGCTGCACCACCAGAGCCACACCAGAAAGGCTGCATCACCAGAGTCACACCATTAGAGCCACACCACGGTGGCTGGAACACCAGAGCCACACCAGAAGAGCTGCATCACCAGAGCCACATCACAGGGGCTGTACCACTAGAGCCACACCACAAGGGCTGCATCACCAAAGCCACACCACAAGGCTTGTACAAACGGAGCCACACCAGAAGGGCTGCATCACCAGAGCCACACCACCAAGGCTGCACCACCAGAACCACGCCACAGGGGCTGGAACACCAGAGCCATACAAGAAGGGCTGCACCACCAGAACCACGCCACAGGGGCTGGAACACCAGAGCCATACCAGAAGGGCTGCACCACCAGAGCCACACCAGAAGGGCTGCACCACCAGAGCCATACCACCAGGGTTGCATCACCAGAGTCAAACCATTAGAGCCACACCATCAGAGCCACACCACCAGAGCAGCACCACTAGAGTCACACCACCAGAGATGTACCACCAGAGCCATATCACCAGAGCCACATCACTAGAGCTGCATCACCAGAGCCACGCCACTAAAGTTGCACCACCAGAGCCACACAACAGGGGCTGCAAAACCAGAGCCACACTAAAAGGGCTACACCACCAGAGCCACGTCATAAGGGCCGCACCACCAGAGCCACAGCACAGGGGCCGCACCAGCGGGACTCGTCAACACATGTGCGCCACAGGAGTCATTCACCTGGCACGGCGACTTTCCCTGCAGCCCAGCACCTGGCCGGGGATGGGACCACCCCCTTGCCCCTCCCGTCCCTCCCATACTACCACCCCCACCACCACCACCACGTGGTGGAGGAGGGTTCCTGGCGTTTTAGGTCTGGTGAGGGGGAGGGGGAGGGGGTGCAGGGGATGTGATGGGGTTGGTTGAGGAAGTGCGGGGTGAGTAGGAGGGAGACGCGGTGGAGTCGGTTGGGGAAGTGGGTGATGAGGGGGACGGGGAGCTGTTGGGGACGTGGTGGGGTTGGTTGTTGGTTGGGAAATAGATGCGATGATGGGGAAGGCGGGGAAGAGAAGAGAACCTGTAGAGCTACAACACCAGGGTTGCCCCACCGGAACTACACCGCCAAGACTGTACCATAGGGACTACGCCACCAAGGGCACACAACAAGGGATTCACCATCCAAGTTGTACATTCAGGTTACATCACGAGGGCCATTCCAACAAGACCATACCACCTGGGTTACACCACTGGGGATGCACCACCATGACCATAACCAAGGCTTCACCTACAGGGTCACATCACCATGCGGTTCGATGGTTGCATCACCATGTAACATTAGTGTCATACCACCATGCAGCACCAGGGTTATACCATCATGAAACGCCAGTGTTATAGTACCATGCAGAGCTAGGATCACTCCACCATGAAGCACCAAGGTCACACTACCATGCAGTTCCAGTGCCATACCATAATACAGGTCAGGTCGGTCACGCTGCCATGCAGCACCAAGATCGTAATATTATGAAACACCAGGGTCATATCATCATGTAGCGCTTGGGTCATACCACTATGCAGCATTAAGTTCATATCACCATACATCACCAGGGGCGCACCACATGCAGCACCAGGGTCACACCAGCAGGATCACATCATCATGCAACACTATGGGCACACCAGCATGACATCATCATGCAACACCAGAAACAAAGCGCCACAGGGGTCATTCACTTGGCATGATGACCTTCCAGTCAGCCGTCTGCTGGAGGGGTCATGTGACCGCCTTACAGTACCTCTCCCTTTTCCATCTTCCCCCAAACACCCACGACAAGGATGGGTTACCCTATGTTTGGGTGGGAGGGTCTATCCCAGGCGACTGTCTCTGGTTATTGGCCCCGAGAACTGCAGGACATGGCTGGTGCCCCTGGCGAACATTCCCTCTCATCACGGAGTCTCCAGCTAACGGGCACGACTGGTGAATGATGATGCATTGGGAGGACGGGGTAGGTGGCAGGATACCATTGTAGGGACGGAGCGGAGGGCAAGGGTACCTTCACTACCTCAGTTATGACCAGCCGCCTCCGCAGGACCACACGCTCACTCCTTTCCACTGGTCAATAAACCCTCTTTCCATTGTCTGTTAGGATCTGGAAAACCCCCTCGTTACAGCTTGCTATCTGGGTTTTGGAAATGGTTTCCTATTGCCCACCACAAATAACATTCCATCTTTCTATTTAGCGGACGATCACGTAGCACCGTTATCTCCATCCCACTGGACATAACACACTCTTCCTTTTCATTTTACTAATACGAACACCTTCATTCTCCTTTGCTCACTACTTACCAGCATCTCCTCTTTTTTTTCCCCCATTCTCTGAATACCTGCGCCTTGTAACTCCCTCTTCTTTTCTGTTTAATCATATACAGCATTCAACTTTGTCCTGCATATCAGCAGTCCCTTCCCCGTTACCCATCCATGCCTCACTACCACACATGACAGCCAGACGTCCCTCAGTCAGATCGTTGACCCTCCCTTCCTGCCCTCCATACACTGGGAACCACCGTGGACCCGAAGCCCTCAGGACGGCCAGCCATCCCCTGGTCTTGACCCGTTGGGGTGACGGTCAAGGCTGGGTCTGCCTGACGTTCTCAGGTAAACACTCATCTTCACCTCACCTCCAACCGCAAAATTTATGGCGATTTCCCGTTGGCATTCTTTTCTTACGGTCTATCCGAAAACATTGGTAAATTTTCTTCTGGCAAGAGAGAGGAAAATCTGAAGCCCAAAGTGTACCTTCGTTACACATTGTCAGGCCGCCTTAATGTTTAATAAGCTTTCTCGTAAACATAATCGTTTTAAGATCCATTTCATGTTTATTTAAGCTTTCGTGTGATTAAATCATACCTAAAACCTTAATTTATACACCATTTACATAAGCCTACCTTAAATATCTTTACCATAAACCATACCTTACATAACCTTACCGTGGACCTTACATACCCTTACTACACACCTTACCTTACATACCATTACCATAAATCTTACCTTCCATACTCTTATCATAAACTTTACCTTACATACCCTTACCATTAACCTCACCATATATATCCTTACCATAAACCTTACCTTACATGTCATTTTCATAAACCCTTCCTTATGTACCATTCCTATATAACTTTCCTTGCATTTACTAAAATCCTTTACTTACATACCTTTACTATACGTTGCATACCATAAACCTTACTTTATATAGTCTTACTACGAAATTTACCTTAAATGCCATCATTATAACCTTTACCTTACTATTAGATTTTTAACATACTCTTACCATAAATCTTACCCTATATACCCTAACTATTAACCTTACCATATGTACACTTACCATAAACCCTAACGTATATACCCATACCATAAACCTAAACTTATGTATCTTTGCTATAAACTTTACATGCACCTTACCTTACTTGGCCTTCCTATAAACCTTACATTGCGCACTTTCACCATGAATTTCTTATTTAACATACTCTTCCTATAAAGCGGAACTAACATACCTGTACCATGCCTTATGGACATAACCTTACTATAAACTATTCTACGTAAGTCGCTTCATGATTTACTAAAAGTAAACGTTTTTCTTAAACTGTATTTGAATCTGAGTTACACACAGTAACTCTTGTCCTCCACACGCAGCTCCAGTGTGAATAGCATCAATAATTAGTAGACTGTATTACCCATCACCTTGGTCATTAACTTTGATATTTCTATTATTACTGTACGTCTTTTATCCTGATCCACAGCAAAAGAAATCTAGTCAATATCCCTATGGGTCAGGGATCATATGCAAGGGTCGTATTGTCGCGCTCGAGGGTCGCACCGTCGTGCTTAAGAGTCGTGCCGTCGTGCTGAAGGGATCAGAAATACGTACGTGCAAGACATAAGATGCGTCCGTATTTGCCTCGCTAGTCATGTGCTTTCACTGTCTTGTTAATCAGCCTCTCCGGGACCGTCTGCCTCACGAGAGCTTCGGGTCTGCCGTTTATCTTCCAGCGTCTTGCCAAGGGTCATTTACCCTCCTCATGGACCAACAGCCCAGTTGTACCAACAGCTAAACACAATTAATCTGATGAATTTCGCCCCATCTGCCTGTCGAGTTGCCTGTGCAGAACGTTTGAGAGGATGGCGCTCTGCAAACTGCTACACAAAATCAACGAAAAATGTCACCTAATATTAAATCAATGGCTTCACACACAGCAAAAGTGTACACAACAGTATCACTACTTTCCTAACAATTCATGGGGATAAACGGCATAATTGCACCATATTTCGTGACCTAAAGACTGCATTAGATATTGTCAATAGGCAAGTTATTTTGTATGAGTTAGCAAAAATGGATATAGGTGGCCGGCTCCTGCACTGGATACTCGGCTATCTCTCTAACAGAAAGTCTGCAGCGTTGTTTCAAGGCTACAAAAGTGAAGCTGAAGATACGCTGCTTAGCACGCCTACTTGTGGAGTACTTGGCTTCACCGTCTTCAGTGTACTTTTCAAAGCATTCCTGAAATCCATTCCAGAAAGTCCCGGGAATTTCACTGTTAGTTATGCTGATGATGTTCTTCTACACACCAACACATATCGTGATGTGCAAAAAGTTCTGGACTGCATACAGACAGCCACTGAAAGCCTTCGCTTTATCATTCTGCAGACAAAACGGCAGGAATGGACCATCTAAACGGAATTTGATGGAAACCCGACTGACCATGTCTCCACCTTTAAATATCTTGATGTCTCATTCCAATGTACTGCAGGTGGTGTGCAAAAACTAAATCGACGATGTGCTGATAGACTCATAGCTCCGAGTTGTTGCGTGGTACAGTCCTAGTTATGGTACTAATATCAGAATTTTTAAAATGATGTATTTAGCGCATATAGGTCTCTAACAGATTATCATGCGCCAGTTTTAATCCTACTTAACAGCAAAGATACCCAACAGATTTGAAAAAATGCAAATCAACGACCTATGAATCATACTTGGTTGCCCAAAGACCGCTCAAGTACTCAACATGCGGAAAGAACTTGGTATCCCCAGCACTGAAGACAGAATGCTTGAAATCAATCTAATGATAGGACTGAGAATTCTGCGTGGCATTCCAGATAGTGTTGTCTCTAAAGAATTGTTAAACCATATGTGCCATGGCACAAGCGAATCTAAATGGATCCAAATAACAGCTAATCACATGACAATGTTTGGAGTACATAATCTATATGAATTAGGAAGTAAGAGCATTTCTTGCCTTCCTAGCAAATAGTTACCTTTGACATCACTACGCCTACATTTCCACCTAATAATCTAATTACTTGCAATCTTCACCTTCAACACTTAGCCAGAACAAGTGCTCTTGAACATAAATAATCCACACTGATAATAACATTGACAAGTGCATCTATACCGACGGCTGTCTCAGTTCTGCTACTGGGAAAGCAGGTATTGCTGCCTTTGTAATTCAGCCCAGTGGTAACAGATTAGAGAAAAATGTTAGACTAAATAACTGGGCATCTACCCTACAAACTGAATTGTCCGCCATACTCATCTCATTTGAGAAGGTAAAAATCACTGCCACAGGCAATTTAATTATCTCCGATTCTTCATCTTCACTACTTGCCCTTAACACCCTGAGATCAGAAAGTTAAAATGGTCTCTGAACCATAGAAAATTTTTCAAACGTTATTTGTCTTGGGATTCAAATCAAATTGTTATGGATTTCCTCTCATATAGGCCTCCGTGAGCATGACGAAGCTGATGCTTTAGCCAAACTTGCACTTAGTAAAGGTGATGTTGAAAACAACATTGGGCTGTCAATTAGAAGCTTCATAACAGTATTTTGAAAGGAACGAATATTTTCCTTCACGCTGAAATGCTGTTTAGGTACTATTGGCGCTTTGGCCTATCTGGAGATGTAAATCATATGAACAGTAAAATTTGTGGTCAAAGATCTAGACACAAGCTTTAACACTGTATCTTAGAATGTGAAAAAATAGAGCCATTTAGGGACAGGTCTAAACAAACCCTGCAAAGAAATGTCAAAACACCTTTTATATCTGTATCCACTTTTTGCATCCAGTCGGTAACACTTGCCATATGAAACTAAGTAATGTATGTAATAAAACTTTTCATAATGTATCAACTTTGTAACAACAAATATGAACCCATTGGGGACTGACTAAGACCATTCGTGACCTCTGTAATCCTTTTGCGCTACCGCTCACAGGATAGCATAAGGTGCTCAATAAATCTGCCGGGGATACCGGCACAAATCAAATCTTCCAACTTCTGGCCACCTGAACTCTCTCTGTAGCCTGGCCACCATGCCAGCTGATTCCCCTGTAGACTGGTTGCCATGCCATTTGAACGCTCTGTAGCCTGTATTTATATAAACCAATAGGCTGGGATAACAGGTGTTAGGTCCGGTCAAGAATGAAAGTCCCGAAGCACCGGTACGCGCTTGGTCGAAGCAGTACCGAACCCTGTGCCTGTTTCTGTCCAGACGGAGGGTTCGGTACAGCTTTGTTCAAGCGTGTCTGGGACCTCTGTCCTCGACTGTACGTCAGGAAAGCTGTGCAGTGAGCATTACATGAACGCGATGTAGGCAGAAGGCATCATGCACATGAATATTCCTAGTGTGAGGGTATATTGTGAGCGTCGAAAAAAGAAAACATTTCGAAAACGTGAAAACCCAAATGGGACTTTATGTAAGTGTGTGGGACAAGGCAAAAATATTATACTGAGTGAGGAGGTGCAAAAAAATGCGCCATATGAACGAGACATACAAAACAGCATTGTATCAGCATTTAGACACAGAGAGAGAAGCCTTCAAATGAACCAGTAGAAGTGTACGGAAGGCTTTATATCGAAGGACTGTACAGGCTAAAGGGAATTATTTGACTTGACAGCCCTAGAAGATGGCAGTACAGTGGGTTATCTACCTTGGTGACTGTGAGTACACAGACATGCGCAGCGGGCACACAGGGTGAGCAGCCACACGCATGACCAACACTGAGCCAGTGAGCATTCTTCCCTACACATATATGTACTAAAAGGACGGAACACTTATCACTCACAAAATCACAAAACATTACACACATTCATCCTGTATCTACGCACGTAAAAACTGAAGGCCAGGTATTCATCTGACTCAACATTCATCACCACTTTTCTCTACACCCTGCATGATCCTCTTACGTAATCCCCCCACCCCTCCTCCCATCCCTGTTTCACACCTCCTCCCCCCCGGGTGATCACTAACCGGTCTGCCTGCCGCTGGAGACGGCATTACGGTGTTGCAACCACACCATCTTTATACAGATGTATGTATGTATGTGTATTTCTTTATCATTAAATGGTTTAACTCTTTTTCTTTTTAATATACTTTGCATTTACCAATTTTTCACGGCTCGTTTCGCACATTCATCGTTTTATTTATGTTTTCTAACTCATTTCAGGTCTAATGTCTTATTACATCCTTTAGCAGTTTGATTTCAATTTGCTTTTGAAAAGCTAAGTAATATCCATATTGTTCATTCAATCTACGGTATTTGATGCATCTATCAAGCGTCTCCTCCTTTTCCCTTCCGACGTGGACAAGTCTTGCCCTCTGTCCTCTCCCTGTAACTCAACTCCATGAACTCAAGTACGATCTTTGTTGCCTCAGTGGAACCTCCTCTAGCAGATCTATTAGTCTCTTCAAGTGGAGTGACCAAACTGGAGATGCTTACTCTAATATGGATATAACAAACGGTGTAAATATTCATCCTAAAATTTTCTTACCCATGTAATGAATTCACGGGCTGCCCGGGGTTCGAGCGCAAAGGTTTTACTCCTGCTCGCGGCAGTAGGTCCGCAATCAACTTAGCTGTTCATCTTCCACTGAGGATTGGTCCATAAAACGGGGTACCTGACTCAGGCTATGGCATACATACGTATATGTAGCATTAATGAGATGGCACTGATTGGGGGCATTCAGCTGCCCGTGCCGTCTCAGTTAACATAAAAAAGAAAGTTACGTTTTTAATGATTTTCCTGATGTGAAGTTCTGCGCACAGTAAGAGCACTAAGTCAACCGCTTAGTCCATTCTGTACAGAGATTTCTGAACTTTGTCTTTCATGTGATGACAGTCGTTGCTTGACCTCCTCTCATCATGTCCCATCTTCATCAACTTGCGTTGTTTGAGTTACTCATTAACCATGTGTCTGACCAGCGACAGAACTTTCAGCCGTAGGTGTGTGTGTGTAACTGGTGTGTGCATATGACGAGGTAAATATACAGTGGTGCAGCCCCATCTCCTAACCCAGCATGTATGCCGAATTTCACACACACACACACACACACACACACACACACACATATATATATATATATATATATATATATATATATATA
>JAYMFT010073517.1:0-14508 GCA_038088735.1 Panulirus argus
TGCCGTTTTGATAACTGCTTCTTTCCCTACACGTCGAAGCTCTGGAACTCTCTACCTTCTCATGTCTTTCCCAATAAGTATGACCTGGCTCATACTGAGATGTCCTATGGTAGGCAGCAGTGTCCCAACCTCACAGTGAGGTGTCCTAGGGTAGGCAGCAGTGTCGCAACCTATTGTGAGGTATCCTAGGGTAGGCAACAGTGTTCCAGCCTTGCAGTGAGGTGTCCTAGGGTAGGCACCAGTGTCTCAGTCTCACAGTAAAGTTTCCTGAGATATGCAGCAGTGTTCCAGCCTCATATTTAGGTGTCCCAGGGTAGGCAGCAATGTCCCAGCCTCACAGTGAGGTGTTCTAGGGTAGGCAGCAGTGTCCCAGCCTCAAAGTGAGGTGTCCTATGGTGGGCAGCAATGTCCCAGCCTCACAGTGAGGTGTCCTAAGATATGCAGCAGTGTTCCAGCATCCCATTGAGGTGTCCTAGGGTAGGCATCAGTTTCTCAGCCTCACACTGAGGTGTCCTATGGTAGGCAGCAGTGTCCCAACCTCACAGTGAGTTGTTCTATGGTAGGCATCGGTGTTGCAGCCCCACAGTGAGGTGTCCTAGGGTGGGCCTCAGAGTCGGAGGCTTACAGTGAGGTAACCTAAGGTATGCCCCAGTGTCCCAGGCTTACAGTGGATTGTCCTAGGGTAGGCACCGGTGTCCCAGCCTCAGAGTGAGGTGTCTTAGGGTAGGCGGCAGTGTCCCACCCTCACAGTAACGTGTCCCAGGGCAGGTAGCATTTAACCAGCCTCACAGTGAGGCGTCCTACGGTAGGCCCCAGTGTCCCAAGCTTACAATGAGGTGTTCTGGGATAGGCACCAATTTCCCAACCTCACAGTGAGATATCTTAGGGTAGGTAGCAGTGTCCCAACCTCACTGTGAGGTGTCCTCGGGTATTCAGCAGTGTCGCAACCCCACATTGAGGTATCCTAGGTCAGGCAACAGTGTCCCACCCTCACAGTTAGGTGTCCTAGGGTAGGCAGCAGTGTTTCAGCCTCACAGTGAGGTCTTTTAGGGTAGGCAGCAGTGTCCCAGCCTAACAGTGAGGTGTCCTATGTTAGGCAGCAATGTCCCAGTCTAAACCGAGGTGTCCTTAGATATGCTGCAGTATTCCACCCTCACATCGAGGAGTCCTGGGATAGGCACCAGTTTTCCAGCCTCACAGTGAGGCGTACTAGGGTAGGCAGCAGTGTCCCAACCTCACAGTAAGGTGTCCTAGGGTAGGCAGCAGTGTAGCAACCCCACAGCGAGGTATCCTAGGGTAGACATCAATGTCCCAGCGACGCAGTGAGGTGTCCTATGGTACTCAGCAAAGTCCCAGCCTCAGAGTGAGGTGTCCTAAGATATGCAACAGTGTTCTAGCCTCACATTGAGGTGTCCTATGGTAGGCAGCAGTGTCCCAACCTCACATTGAGGTGTCCTAGGGTAGGCAACAATGTCCCACCCTCACAGTAAGGTGTCTTTGGGTAGGCAGCATTGTCCCAGCATCAAAGAAGCGTCCAAGGGTAGGCCCCAGTCTCCCAGGCTTACAATGAGGTATCCAAGCGAAGGCAGCAGTTTCCCAACCTCACAGTGAGGTGTCCTAGGGTATTTAGCAGTGTCGCAACTCCACAGTGAGGTATCCTAGGGTAGACACCAGTGTCCCACCTGCGCAGCGAGGTGTCCTAAGGTAGGCACCAGTGTCCCAGCTTCACAGTGAGGTGTCGTAAGATATGAAGCAGCATTCCAAGCTCAAACTGAGTTGTCCTAGGGTTGGCAGCAGTGTCCCAGCCTCCCAGTGAGGTGTTCCAGGGATGGCAGGAGTGTCCGAGCCTCACAGTGAGGTGTCCTATGGTAGGCAGGAATGTCCCAGCCTCACACTGAGGTGTCCTTACATATGCAACAGTGTTCCAGCCTCACACTGAGGTGTCCTAGGGTAGGCAGCAGTGTCCCAGCCTCACAGTGAGGTGTCCTAGGGAAGTCAGCAGTGTAGCAACCCCACAGTAAGGTATCCTAGAGTAGTCAGCAGCGTAGCAGCCCCACAGTAAGGTAACCTAGGGTAGACACCAGTGTCCCAGCCTCGCGGTGAGGTGTGCTCTGGTAGGCAGCAGTGTTCCAGCCTCACACTGAGGTGTCGTAAGGAATGCTGCTGTATTCCAGTTCACATTGAGGTGCCCTAGGGTATTTAAAAGTTTCCCAGCCTCACATTGAGGTGTCTTAGGATAGACAGCAGTGTCCCAACTTCAAAGCGGTGTCCTAGGGTAGGCATCAGTGTCGCAGCCCCACAGTGAGGTATTCTAGGGTAAGCAGCAATGTCCCAGTCTCGCAGTGAGGTGTCCTAGGGTAGCCATTAGTGTCCCACCCTCAAAATAAGGTATCCTAGGGTAGACTCCAGTGTCCCAGGATTACAGTGAGGCAACCTAAGGTATGCCCAGTGTCCCAGGCTTACAGTGAGGTGTCCTTGGGTAGGCAGTAGTATATAACCTCACACTGAGGCGTCCTAGGTTATTACACCCCAGTGTCCCAGGCTAAGTGAGTCACAGCGCTGTTTCCTAGGGTAATCAGCAGTGTCCCAGCCTCACAGTGAAATGTCCTATGCTAGGCAGCAGTGTCCCAATTTTACAGTGAGGTGTCCCTGGGTAAGCAGCAAAGTTTCAGCTCCACAATGAATTGTCCTGAAGTAGGTAGTAGTGTCCCAGCCTCACAGTCAGGTGTACTAGGTTAGGCAGCAGTGTCCTAGGCTCTCAGCAGTGTCTTAGTTTCACAGTGAGATGTCCTAAGGTAGATAGCAGTGTCTCAGTCTCACAGTAAGGTGTCATAGGGTAGGGAGCAGTGTCCCAACCTCACAGCGGTGTCCTAGGGTAGGCAGCAATGTCCCAGCCTTACGGTGAAGTGTCCTAGGTTAGGCAACAGTGTCCCAGCCTCATAGTGAGGCGTCTTAGGTTAGGCAGCAGTGTCCCAGCCTCATAGTGAGGTGTCCTAGTTTAGGCAACAGTGTCCCAGCCACTCAATGAGGTGTCCTAGGATAGGCAGGCCTCACAGTTCTTATCACCACCCTTACAATAATACCAACAACTACTATTACTATTTTACTACTACCACCAGTATCAAAGGCATCCAGGTTACCCGGTACTACCACTATCACAGGTGTTACCATTCTTATAACCATTACCAACAGCTTTACCACAACTGCCACCATTTTTTGGGGGGAGATTTCCCCCTTCCCTCCCCATTTTAAAAAGGAAATAGAGGGAGTGATATCTCTGATGGGGAAAGGGGGGTAGGGATACTTATGGACAAATAATTTCTTAGAATGAATTCCTATAACGAAAGAATTGGCTGCTTCAGTTCCTCTGAACAGATTACGATCGTGTCAGAGAAAACGGTCTTTTATTACGTCCACCGTAGGCTGTTGAAAGCAGACGTTCGCAAATCATTTAGACCCTTTCCAATTTATATCGAAATCGTTTCACCCTAGTCTAATTATAAACTCTGATCACCTTAATCGTCACTACAGCCTCATCTTCATTGCATCTTAAAGACACTAGTCTTATAAGTCCTGATCCTTACGGGTCAGATCAAAGGTCCTGGTTTTTATCATAAATGCGTTTGACCTGACTTGTGGATCTTCTTATCGCCAGTTTAGGGTGTTAATGATAATGATAATCATGGCAGTAGAAGAAAATGGAAGAAACACTGCAAAACGGCGGTTTCCCGCTACGGAAGGGGACGTGATTCATTCCTTGTCTTTATATTTTACTACCTTTGTGTTAAGTACTTATGAAAACACTAATACAACAGAAATTTTATTCAATATCATATTTGCTTTAAGGGGATGTATCATGCTAAGAGTTCCGAATTAATTTCATAGGGATATGCGATGTATCGACTAAATATCACTATTCTACACTAACGTATTAGTGTGGTATAAAATCATGTAAAGATCTATTAAAAGCATCTTGAAATCTATTAGAATATATTGAAGTAAATATCTATATTCCAGGTCGCTGTGCATTGTGGTCTTTCCTGATGTGTGACTATTTCCTATGCGATGGCTGGAGGTAGGTCTACATTATAGGATTTTTTTTTTTTTAAGTATGTATGTTGAGCATCTACCCATATCTATGCATCTTTTACTTATTTGATATGTTTACATGGGAAATTGTAGATAGTCAATAGTATTCTAGGGCAGTTCTCATTAAATCGACGTTTTATCACCTACAGCCTTCGCTCGGGAAAACATGCCACCGGAGTAACCAGATGGTTAGCAGTTTGAACCAGCCACGTGAAGTGTCAATAGATGTTGATTTTCACGAGTTTTGCGAGAAGAAAAAGGAGATTGGGCTATAAGTGCGTTTATATTTGATCTACGTAAGTCCAAGAAGCTTCATCATTAGAAAGTATTATGGCGGTAAGTATATGCAATAATATATGCATTGACGTGCACATGTTTGTCATATTTGTTTAGAAAATTACAATATGTGATCTTCACGAGTTTATGTAAGGCGTAATCACAGTGGGCAACATTATATGCAACAGTTCATGATTAACTAATTTATGGCCCTATTGATATGATATACTGTTAACAGCAGTAATGCTGGAAATTCCGAAGGAGTAATTATAAAACCAGTTGTAGCACTTATGTTGCAAGGGGAAGTTAGGCAAGGTTTTCATAGGTTCATTTGATTTTTACAGATGTTTAGGTAAAATTAAGCTGAAATAATCCCACATTACCCCTGATATTCCAAACCCTCAACACTGTCACCATAGAGTGCAGCAGTTAAGACTTAACTGGGACAGTTCAGGCCTTTCTGGAGAAATTACATTGAAATTATCACTGAATTACAGATATTCTGAACTAATGTCTTATTGTAGCATATACTCAAGTGTATTTAATGATTTAAATGCATATCCTTTCCCAGGAGGGTCACCAATGTCCCATGCTACAGCACCTTGATAAATGTTAGGAAATAGAATCCTGTACTTAGCTTCAAACCATGCAGTGTGATTTTTAATGTATTTGCCGAACACTGCCTGCCAAACAAAATCACCTAATCCAAACGTAGTTTTGATGTGTAGTTAAACTGATAAGTTATCGAACTCTGTATTTAGTGATATCGTATGATAAGTGTGGTATGGTACTACGTAGGGATTTAAGAAGGTAAATGGATCATAGAGACTTTTTACAGCCAAGATAGCTTGACAGTAAAGTTTCTGCATGCTGAGGAATAGTTTCAGCTTTCATCTTGCCAAAGAAAATTGTGACGCACCTTTTCGAGAGACTACTAAGGTCTGAGTTCCTTAGGTTCCATGATTTTGTCAGACTACATCTACTATAACTTCATTTGCTAGTGAATAAAAACTCCTTCCCTTTGCAAGACCAGTGTTGGGAAACTTTCTTACATTGACATTATAACCTTCACCTCTTTATACGGAGAGTGAATCTTTATACGGAGATTGAACAAAGTTCTTCATTAAATCCAACCTGGTATAGAGAGGGGATGATAGAATTTCCTAGGATTTACCATTGAAAATACAGGATGAATGCATCATATGCAGTGCTGTGTTTGTTATGTTTAATCTTCAAACATTATTTGGGAAATATCTCAAACAATAGTAGTGATAGACAAATTCTAAGTGTTCTCTGACAGTCAGTATCCTCAAAGTATATTGGATGATACTTGGGAAGCAAAATCTTTGTTGAGTGGCATCTTTCAGTGAGCCAAGGCAGTGAATATTGGAAAACTTTAGTCAACTTGATTTGTAATGGATCAGCTTTTATAGGCTAATAAAGAAATCCCGCTCTCTTTCCGCTAGCTGCACTTCCCACTTATTTAATGTTTGCACTGCTTTGATGTCTGACAAGTCATAGGTGCATTTATTTATGGTTTGCTTATTTTATAAGTGCACAATGAAGCTTTACTTCAGATTTCTTTTTAACTGTGTTATATGGTACCAGCAAAAAGTTAGAAAAGTGTTTGCACACTTCATATGTAACCCAGCATTAGTGTTTGAATAATAAAATCTAGTTAAATAATCCTGTTTATGAAAAATTTTGTGTTTAGATTTAACTGATTAAAGATGGTACATCTCCCCCATTACAGAAGCGTGGCAGCAAAGTGGCCAAAAAGGCCAAGAGAAAAGGACTGTCATTGGCCAAGCTTTCCAACATACAGAAGTACAAAAGAGCCAAGCGGGGAGAGCTCACAGTTGCCGAGAAAAAACAAAAGAAGACAGAAAGGAAAGAAAGAAGAAAAATGACATATGCTGAACTACATAACGAGAGAAGGAGGGTTAATCAATTGAAAGCAAAATATGCAGCTGAAGAGGAACTCTATCCCCTTAGTGCTGAGGTTACAGGTAATATAATGATACTTTTTTTAAACCAGAATACTTTAAAGTGTTCAGAATGATTCGTGATACTGTGCTTGAAAATCCTCTTGAATATGCTCTTTCTAGTCTTCCTCATTCTTTATCTTATTTCACTAACTTTTTTGATGTAAATGGCAGTTGTTTCATTGGGGCTAAGTTTGAGTAAAAACAGAGAATATTTAGGAAGATGCTTTGAGGGCAACTGTAACACAGTGTGTGTTACAGAGACTAACTAATTTCCATACTGACTACTACTTTCTATTGTGTCTACTTAATAAATTATGCTGAGACATCATAAATGTATTTATGTAGATTTTTTAATCATGTTATCGGAGCTTAACTTTTCTTTCATATTTTAGGAGAGGAAATGTCGAAGATGATGGATCCTGAGGACCTTGAATACTTGGTAGAGATGTAAGTGCTTACATTGTTATCTTACTGTCACTTTCTTCTTGCGTTTTTTATTTCATGTTATATCTCATGTGTAGGATATATAGATGAATGCCTTTTTAGGAATTTTTTCTTGTATATTTTTGTGTATATTACCAGCATAAAACATTTTTAAACCCCCTCAAAAGATGGTTGTCTGTTATTAAAAGAACCATGATGAATGCTGCCTTGTCCTTAGAAATTCTGACTGTAATTCAACTAATACTGTCTTGAAAAAATTACTTTCTGATGGACTAATCTTTATTTTCAGAAAAGGAAAAAAGAGGAAGCAGAAAAATAATGAAGATGAAGAGGAAGATGACTTTATTCAGACATGTGAGAATGAAGGGCGGAACTTTGACAAAAACTCAATGGGCAAAAACATTAAACAATTACTCCCATTCAAGACTGAACGAGGCATTATCCCAAGATACATTGAAATCAGAGGTTGGTGGAAGATTCAGTTTTGAAAACTTACATTATTTAAATAAGTATCCAGGTGTAGTACAGTGTCTCTTTGTCGATACATAGCTCAAGGTTTAATTGGAATCAACTCTTAAGTGTGGATCATGAATTGATGAACCCACTGGAGTAGAATGAAATTCTTTTTTACTAGGATGTTTTATTTTAAGATTTTGTTCTTGCTTGTCAGTACATTGAATTCCCCCACCACCACCACCACCACCAAAGGCACATGTTAAGCTTGTGGAATCTTTCCTAGTAATAGTGTCAGCATTGCTTCTTGGGACAAGTGCCAGATATATTTCTGTTGAACCAACAGAATCTCATTAGGAATGTTTAAACCTGTTGCATGTTCAGTGACTGGTTTCCTGTCCCTTATGTATTCTACCATATTCAAATATATGGTGGTTTGGTACACTAAAAGTTTAACAAAGGAGTTATAGGATGAGGGGATGAAGAGTGACTTGGCAGGGGGCAAAGTGCATAATGTGTGTTGGTGCATATAAAATGGAATGACTCCCAGAATAAACCTAGACATGTATACTTATAAAATGAAGGAGTATTTGTCCTGTCAGCTCAACACCTTGCCAATGTACATAGAAGAAAGTATACCATTGTTTGGGGTATTTTCTTCAATGACATATTATATATAGATTTTCTTTAAGGAAAGAAAATGTAGATTTATAACCTCACTGAGTGATTATTAGTTTAGACAGTACTCACCTTTAAAGGGGTACGTACGGGTTACATAAGATATGCAGTGAGCATTGCATGCTTGCCCTGCCTTTTGGCAAAATCTCATCCAAGGCACTTGTTGGTAGGTACTCTCGATCTCTCTCATGCAACTCAACTCAACCTTTTCTTCTTCCTCTCCTCATTGTGTCTTTTGAGTGATTTTGAGAAGATATTCTTCACAGAGGAAGTCAGCAAGGCTGAGGATGAGTCGCCACCATCAGTAGAGGAAGAAAAAGTGGAGAAAGAAGAAATAGACAAAACACCAAAAGAAAAATCAACTGTGGATTTCATGGTAGAGAGACAGAGAAAGTTAGAGGAAAAGAAGATTATTATTGGTTGTACAGCTTCCAACTTTATTCAGGAGCCAGAGAACAGAGTAAGCAATACTGGCTTTGTTTATACATGTATACATGATAAATTAATAAGTAAATAGTAGCACCCTCTTTTCTGTAGTATTAATTTGGAATGTTTTACTTCGACTGAAGTCTGTCCGCCCTTACTAAACCTGACCACCTTACTTGGCTCATTTCAAGTATTTTGTCCTCAGTTGTCAGGCCTCACAAAACTAGTAAACTTCATGGAAGATTCGGACCCAGATGTTGCCATCACAGTGAAGAAGTATGCCGCCCTTAGTCTTTTGGAGATCTACCACAACATCATCCCTGCATATCCTCTCCATCAACATAACTTGGACCAGAAATGTAAGCAATGCTTCTTTTTAATTGTTTCACTGTTATTCACTTTTTTGTGTTGGAAGACAAAATTTTGAAGAAATATTTTTTTTTTTAACATATCATCCTTGACATCCTTGATGAAATTTATGTTTTCTTTGCACATCTCAACATTTCCTGCAGTAGCACAGCAGTGCTAGATACAGATGAAGATGTGGCCTCATTCACTTACGTCCAGTCTCCTGCTGTCATGTATATTGCTTCTTCCTTTCAACATCTTACATGTATACTTTCTTACTCATCCTTTTTCTGACTCATCCTTTCCACATGTCCACACCATTTCAGCACATCCTCTTGATGTATAACAAAGATGAAACAAAAACTTCTGTATTTTTCTGTTTACCTATACAGGGAATGGAGCAATGTGAGAGAAATGCAGTCACTTAGCATCCAATTTCTGTTCTCTCCCAAATTCTTCAGAGCAAACACCTAGTCTACAAAATTCATTGATATACGGTTAAAGCATGATTATGCATTCATAAATAATGTAAACTTTTCTTGTATGGACTGGATCACCATCTTTTCAAGCTTTAGACTTAACAACATTATTTAAAGCATTTTATAAAGATTGCTACTTGCTGCTTTGGTTGAAAGGCACATTTCATATGTTTTGTAGGGCAAGTATCTTGAAACTAGTAGACATTATGACATTACTGATTGTCTGAATATAAATGTTATATATATTCCTGTACTCTAGATTTTAGATTGTATGATTTATGAGGTTTTCCTTTTCAGTGAAAAAGGAAACAAAGCAGTTATACATTTATGAAAACCATATACTTTCAACTTACCAGACTTACCTGAAAAACCTGGAAAACATGCTGAATGAAGAGAACAACAAAAATTGTGAAAACCAAGCAGTAAAGGTAAACTTCTTTCTTTATGAATGTTTTTATTGGTCTGATGGGTTTGAAAAAATAATGCAGTGGCAACATGTTTATCCCTGCTCATTAGAATGATGGATGTCCCAGGCATAAACACAACGTAGGTTAAAGTACCTGTCATAGAATTGCGCAAGTTGGTTTGAGTTTCCTCGAGTCAAGCAACCTTTTCCCTGTCTAGAAACTATGTTTTTACTAATTTATTCTTATTTTTCCACCATGTGAGTCTGCTTACTCCTTGATTACTCATTTCTAAGTTTTTTTTTTTTTTTTTTTTTTTTTTTTTTTTTTTTTTTTTTTTTTTTTTCCAAGTACATTTATTTCATTATTGTACATCTGGCACTTCCATCTTTCATCTCCTCCCACGGTCTTCTCCTCATCCTTGTTCCTTCCACTTTTGACATGTATTCCCTCTATGTCAGCCTCCTTACTCATCCTAACCATTTATGCACAGCATATCTCTTTTTCATGTATTTCTCACACGAAGTCTTCACAGCAGACATCTGACCCACGTATCCTCTGCCTATTCTAAAGCCACATTCCTCTTCCTCACTCTGATGCTCTGCATTTTTTATTTGACTCAGTGTTTGACCCATAATAGATTTTAAACAGTGAATGTTCATATACTAATTTTGGTCATGTACAATTTTTTTATTTGTCTACTAGTATATATACATATATTTGTATATTACAGCAAATGGTGGTGGTGGCACTCAAGTGCATGGGAGACCTACTGACCAGGCACACCCACTTCAATTATACCAACAACATCATCCAAGCTCTTGTACCTTACCTCAACCATCGTGATGATGATGTTTACTCTCAGGTTGCCTCCTGTTTCACCAAACTCTTCAAAGCTGACAAACCTGGTCACCTGTCTTTAGAAGTTAGTCATCTGGCGTTTTTGCTGTTTTGTTGAAAACCATTTGTTCATTTTTGGTTTGCACTTGCTGTGATGGTATCATTATCTGGCCAAAACGGATAACAAGTATTTAGAAGACAACATGATAAGCAAGCTTACTATACCGTTGTTATATCCTGCAATCCTTAAATCCAGGCCCTTTGTATGTATGTATGTTAGTAAGAATGGGTTTTAGTTGAGTGAAAAAGCCAGTGTGGGATAGCCTGCAAAGTAAGGGATGTAACGATAAGTCGGCCAGCAGATTACAGGAGGATTGATTTGGTGGCCTGGAGAGCACCAAAGGCAAAATGATGAACTATTCATCATTGTACAGGTAATGGAGCAGTTTCTTTTCCAACAGGGCACAAGTGTTGATAATAGTTGAAATGAAAGGAATACTACCCTTGTATTCAGTGTGTGCCATAGGAGGTGACTAAAAGGACAGGAGCAGGGTGCTGGAAACCCTTTCCTTGAATTTTAGTTTCTAAGAGTGGGAACAGAGTCAAGCGAGGAGTGCTCAACCTCGTTGAAAGCTCAGGTGTGCCTTGATGGAACTAGGGTGAGATGGGTACTGTGTCTGGGGAGAGGAACATGGATGTATGGCTTTGAATGAAACTAAGCTTAAGAGGAAAAGAAAGAATGGTCTGGGATCATTAAGGGGTAAAATCTGGTGCTATAGTGAGGGTGTGAGCAGTGGAGTTGTGTGGCACTTCTGCTGATGTTGTGGGAATATGTTATACAGTATTTTAAAAATGACCTCCAGACTGATGTGGATTGTGAGTGATGGGTCATTTTTTTCTGGCAAGGGGAACCATGGGAAGGTATGTGTGGCTTGGCTGTGGATAGGGAGCTATGATTTTGATGCAGTATACATGACTACTAGTGAGTGGTTGTGAACAAATGAGGCAGTTCTGTCTGTTTCTGGCACTATTTCACTATACAGGAAATTGCAGATTAATATGAATTAAAAGGATTAGGTTGCTTTGTAAGATATGAAACAGTATTGTCTGCAAAAAGTCTCTCTCTCTCTCTCTCTCTCTCTCTCTCATATTCACAAAGGCAATGCTACACTTACATTTTAGTACTTTGTCATGTCTCCTTTGGCCTTGATTACCATCTGCAGACATCTGGGCATGGAATTGGCAAGGTTTCTGTCGTGCTCTAGGTCCACATTTTGGATCCACAGGGTCTTGTTCTCATGAATGAGGTGCTGCAGGAAGTAGCTGCCTGGTCGTGCATTCTGAGCACCTAATTTGTCTGGAAATCTTATGTTTACTCATTGTATTGTTATTAGGCAAGAATTTGGGCTTTCTTCTCCTTAGAAAGGTAAGAGCCAACCATATTGAAGCACAGGTGGAAGAAATACAGCACTAGAAGAAAAATTCCCAGAATGAAGTGGCAGCCAGGAATGGTAAAGAAACAGTATCCTTCCCTAGGGATTGCCTGAGGCACACACAGGCAGATTATTAGTGCTCACACAATTAGAAACACTAGTTTCAGCAACCAGATGTACAACAATTTTACCCTGAGAGTATCATATGCTTGTACCAACAGTAAACCATAGCTATGTATTGCCTTTGAAAATATGTCGGGAATGGACAAGGTTTTTTGCAGACACTGTAAAAAGAAGTAGAGAGGATTGTTCAGAAGAGTGAAAGAGGATATGTTATGCTAGTGTGGATGTATGGGAAAGATAATGAAAAATTTTTAAGATGATCTTGGAAGTAGTTTGAGAGACGAATTACGTAAAAATGATTGCAGAAATATTTTGGGAAGGGGTTACGTTTTGAATGTGCAAGGATTTATTTGATTATTAGAAATAGTACTTGGGAGGATATGGTAATCAATATTTTCCCTTTAACTTGAAAATGATAAGCAGATTAGAGATATTTAATGGTAATACACTTAATAGGCAAAGAAAAAAAGTCAGTTAATAATCTTACTTTTACTCAGTTTTAATGTATCATGATATTACTACTGGATGTCTTGTACCTGTAACAAAACAATTTATGAAAACCTTTGAGTTTACTTGTTTAGTAAGATACTGTCATTCAGAAAGTGCACATATTGGATAACCATATTTCTCTTCCTAAGGTAGTGCGGTGCATCAATAATTTTGTACGCAGAAAAGCATTCCGAGTCCAGCCAAAGGTCTTCAGAGTACTAATTGAACTAAGGATCAAGGATTGTCAGAGTCTAGATACTGAAATTGAGGCAAAGCTCAATGCAAAGAGGAAGCTGACCCATAAGGAGAAGCTGATAAAGAAATTAACTGAGAAGAATCGAGCAAAGGTGTCAAATAAGGACACAAAGGTTTGTTTGCTCATTTTAAGTACTGCAAGGATTCTCACATAAAGTAAATTTCTTTAAGGGATATTGCTTAGGCCATCAAAGTGAGGCAAAAATGTAAATGGGCACACACTGAGGGAGTTTGTGATAGCATGTCATGTGTAGTTTTCTCATCTTTCAGTATTTCAGTATGTTACTTCAGATTCAGTTTGCTTGTCTGCATTATTTGCTTTGACTGGAACTACCACCAGTAAACTCAAAACACAGTGGATTGTGCTTGAAATAGTAACTTGTGATGCTGTCTCTCTCTCTCTCTCTCTCTCTCTCTCTCTCTCTCTCTCTCTCTCTCTCTCTCCCCCCTTAATGCCATCAGTTAGAAGTTTTAGGTTGGAACATAGGCAGGAACATTAGGTAGACACATTTAGGTAGTAGTAGTTTGTAGGAACATTAGGTAGGAGCCTTTGGAAATACTGTGCTAGAATTATTCTTTGCCAGTGGCCTGTTAAGGATAAGGCACTAAGGCTAAGTTGTGTCATGAGAGTTCAGCTATATTGACTTTTGCTGTAGAAACCCCCTTGCAGAGATCAGACATAGTTAGATAGATAGGTAGCATCAGAAATAAACCAATAATACCATCTAAATTCTAAAGGAGCATCTGGAAGGTGGTCCTGGGATAATTATTAACAATAAAGTAAAACACATGTACGATAGTTAATAGTGTATGAGAAGAATGACATCAGGCTCTTGAACTTGGTAAGGTTACAATGTGTGTGTCTATATTCAAGAAGGTAGACGTTCTGTATTTTTTCTCTAAATGATTATTCTGTCAATGTTAATGTGAGAACATATGGCACAACTACAGTTTCAACACATTTCAATGTATTAAACATGACAGCTAGAGAATGGATGTAAGTAGATGTGGCCTTTCTCTGTCTGTTCCTGGCACTTCCTTGCTAACGCAGGAAACGGTGATCAAGTTCAAATTTTTTTTTTCCATTATTATTATTATTATTATTATTATTATTATTATTATTATAATAATGTAATTTTCCTCACAGATGGTACTGTATGTCCATTACTCATGCCTTTACTCATTCATTGACATTTTACCAAACTTTTTCCCTTCACCTTACATTTGGATCCTCTTTACAGTTGCTTCTATGTATGTCAATATATCATTACATGTATTCTGTAAATTTATAAAATAATCAGTCTCCCTTGATCATCATCTTATGCTTCAGCTTTTCCGTAAGAAGAGAAAGTTGGAGGAACAAATGAAAGAAATATGGAAAGAGAAGGCCACCAGACAACGTAATGCACAACACACAAAAATTATACAGTTGATTTTTGGTTTGTACATCCATGTTCTAAAGCGACGACCTAACAACAAGCTAATTGGAATTGTCTTAGAGGGTCTTGCCAAGTAAGTATCAGTTTTCTAATATTATTTATTGCTGTACTTTTTGTTAAACTTTTGAAATCAGGACTTTTCAACCTGTAATGATGAAAAGCAACATGAACTTAATAAAACAGGAAGTTAGATATTTTATTATGCATATGGATAGGAAGCAAAATATACCAGCTACTTATCTTACATATTCTGGAAGGCAAATATATATATATACATACATATACACACATGTACATATTTAGACTTGCTCGCCCCCATCCACTCCTGATGCCACCCCGCCCCC
>JAYMFT010073528.1:0-14508 GCA_038088735.1 Panulirus argus
AATGGGAGCATAAAAAGTCTTCCTAGCTTTCCAGTAAGCTTTGTTCACAAACCAGTTAGGGTAGTGTAACTGCCTAATTATATGCCTTATATGACTACATTCTTCCGTCAAACTTGCGGGATGTGGAGTTGATGTCAGGTTGGGCTCATTTAATTCTCTCTGATCTTCGTAACCCAGAAACGGGTTGGTCAGTGTCACGTTCATCCTGTCCAGAAATGGTGGACTCGGTAGCTTGTCGTGGCTCAATGACATGTTCCATCTGTCCTAAAATGGTATTAGTTATACGTCCTATTGGCGGGTCATCAAAGAGCTGTATGGCGGTGGTCATGTTTGTCTGAATGCTGATGACAGATGCTTTCTCTCTAATGTGAATGGTTTTTAATATCTGTAGTTTTCTCCGATCGCTGCAACCAGTAATGATTTTGGTGTTCTTCATTATAATTTCCCTCGTCAGTCCCGTTCTATGCTTTTGTTCATGATGTTTGATTCCACCTTCGTGTAAGTGGAGCTAGAGGCGGCGGCTCGGGGGTGCAGTTTGTATATCCAATGCAGTTTATGTGAACTGGCTGACAGCTCCCAGTAATGCATCGGTACGCATATACTACATCGATACGATTCAAACTTCCAAAGTGACCTACCATATTGTTTGTCATTACGAGTGAACATGTTTTTGGATTGTTATAGTATATTATCAGACTGATATTCGTGTCATCAACAATCAATTTACAGTTTCTGGCCTCAATAGTTCACACGACCTTCTCGTCCTTTCGATATGCTGTCGTAAATGTGTTTCTATAGTAAACTTTACTGTTGTCACGTTCAGGTTGTCTGTTTGCCGCGAGATGTTGCTCTAGCATGTTGTTCACAATGGTATCAAATTCAGTATTTGAATATCCATTGTTGACTTTTGCCGGATACGTCGAAGTTCTTGGTGTAGAAGTTGCCAGGTTGAACATATCTTAATCGCTCTCCTCACGTATGCACGAATGACACTCTTATAACTTTGAGTGCCTTCACCTATTCCATTCATACATTTACCTTGGTGACGAAAGATCCTGTTGAGGTACTAACCATTACATCCAAAAAAGGAATCTTATCATTATTATTCACCTTTACTGTATATCTTAAGGATGACACCCCAGATTTACTGCAGATTTATAGACGACATTTTCATCTGCGTAGATAACTTAAACTCACTGGAAAACCTTCGTAACCGACCTCAAGAAACTTTATGTTTCCAACTCTATGGATCATGCAATCTAAAAATGGTAATATAGGGTTGGAAACATGTTTAAGTTTGGCATATACAGAAAATCCACCATTGCTTGTTCATATATTCATTATCACTCTGCTTAACATGACAGAGTTTAATTATCATCATTTCAGGCGATGTTCTTATGGGCATTACGTATATGCAGTCCGGAATCTATTGATGATGAGTTTGAGAAGATATATTCTATTGGATCCAAGTATCTTAGATCTTTCATCGATAATCCCTTAAGTTGGCAAAGAAATCATTTTATAGAGTTAAACCCAAACCTCCCCTTGATGCAAAGAACCGTTTAGTTCTCCCTTTTAGTGATAATTCTACATTACTTCCCAGGTTCCTTAAATCCTTTAATCTAAATGTAGCCCTCAGTAATGACAATACTATAAACAATATCTTGATCAAAAACTCACCATAAAATTCTACGGGCAGTGTTCACGGAATCTCATGTAAAATCTGTAATATTTTTTAATGTTGGGCACTGGTAAGGATTCAATGTTAGACTTAAGCAAAATAAACATAGTACACGAACAGGACAAGAATAAAATGCTATATTTAATCATGTTAAAGATTATGACCATTGTATTTACTGGAGAAACTCTAATTCTGTTATGAAGTGTAACTACTTCACCACGAGGAATATCATTGAATCATCTATCATTAAATACACAAAGAATTGTAACATTGATATTAGTTAAGGTCTATACAAACTTGATAGCTTTGTCGTAGGCAAAATTTGTAAACAGTTCCCTTTCCTGTCACAATAATGAAAAATTTTTGACAGGCATGATGCCAGACCCGAACACCACCATCCGGTAACACTTGTTTACCAATGGCGTCTTTGCTAAGTCTCTTCTTTGTATATGAACTGACTGCTCTACATCTTTTATCTCATTCTTGTATCTCCCCTGACGATGTGATCATCACATGAAAATGCACTTGGGAACTTATCGGGTTTCCTTTTCCTCGTGGTTACATGAATATGCTAGTTTACGTGCACAGCTGCGACCTCTTGCAAAAAAAAAAAATATATATATATATATATATATATATATATATATATATATATATATATTGTTAAGATCCCAACCGCCTTCGACTACGGTGGGTTCTGACTCCTTAAAACATTAGCCAAGGCTTATGTCCTGAGATATTTGTTTCGATTGATAGGCTAGGCCAGTGGTTCCCAAACTTTTTTCTGCCATTTCCCCCTGCAACCAGTTCAGCCATCCAGATTTCCCCCTTCATGTGCACGAGGGAAAGAGTAGTCAAAACACACTGTGACTATTTACTAATTTATTTGATTTATGTTTGAACGCGAACCGAACCTGGTAGATACGGCGCCGCCCATTTACGACTGGCATTCTCTCTCTCTCAGACATGAGAAAATCCATCTGAGATTTTTTTTTTATTGTTAGTAAGCAGTGTATTTATTTCCCCCCTGGTAGCTTCAAATTTCCCCCCAGGGGGAAATTTCCCCCAGTTTGGGAAACGCCAAAATATCCAGGTAAAAGTCGAGAGGGACATCTCTAAACACCAAACCCAAATTTGTACTTATCACATTTCAATAATAAATGGTTCAGGATCGTTATTACACATGAAACAATATAAAAAAATGTTGCTTGAAGAAATAAAGCACAGATTATGATCTGAAGGAGATGGACGCCGTGGCGGACCAGCAACCGAAACATTTATTTTAATCAAAAGTGAAATTTACATCTGCTCACAAGTACTGTTCTCTTTCCCTCTGAAAAATGACGCCTGTACCCTTACCCTTCGATATGACAATTAAACAAGGACATATGACAATGATAAGGGCAAATACAACATAACTGTACAGTTAAACCTGTTCGAACGTCCAGTCACTGAACAAGCTACGAGCAGATAAGGAAATCTCCGTTTCAACAAAATAGATCCAGCTCCCAAAATTATTGTTTTGGCACAAAAATCACCTCTTTATACAGAAAAGTAATAATTATAATTTTTACAATTCTTTGATAATAATTTATATAACAAAATAAAGTCAATGACATAATAAAAGAATAGATTTATAACATTCTTCAAATCTATATGAAAAAACCTCATGGTATATTAAGGGACACTGTACAAAATTATTTCATTTGAAGGTATCAAAAAAGGAAGAACATAACAATATATCTAGAGAGAGAGAGAGAGAGAGAGAGAGAGAGAGAGAGAGAGAGAGAGAGATTGTTGCTAATCTGTAATGAAATATGGACTGATAGAGAGCATTCATTACATATCTTAAAGGTTCTGATCGTCACTATGTAATGAGAGGTGAGGTATCATAAGTATGAGAGTGGAAAACTACATGTATCAGTCCAATCCCCTAATTATTGCTTGAAGTTAGTCGTACTCTTAAGTAGTATTCATGATATGAACTCCTGGTAAGGTGGAATGTATTTCCATCAAATTAATGACCTCATATATACCCAGAAATATATTCGTCAATGTAAAGGCCTCATATAAAGACCCATAACATTAAAGGTACTCGTTGTTGTGTTTCGTAATAATCAGATTTGTCCTCGTCCAAATGTGTCCTGTCTTTGGAACATCACAGGCTCGGTTTGTAACCCCAGGACACGTAGGCCCGGCTGAGTGGTGTTCCCTGTGGTGTTGCTGGAATCTTTGTCTTTTCAAAACGCCAGACTAAAGATTGTATTTCTTGATTGCGTGACAACAATAATGGAGTAGAGTGCGAATAATGTTCACATTTTTCTCGAATTCCCTATTGATATTAGGATACTATATTCATGAATAAAGTCTGGTTTACTCGTATAGGTTAGAGCTGTAAACGTCAGTATTATGAGGGAAATGTGTCTACCACGCTGAGGCTTCGAATTCCCCACTGATATCAGGTATACTATATTCATGAATAGAATCTCATTTACGCATATAGGTTAGATCTGTAAACATCAGTGTTCATGAGGCTAATGCGTCCTCTATACTATGGCGTCAAGAGATGGATGCTGCCTCTGCAAGGTCTGCTCCGGTGTTGTGGTATTTACCGTTTGATAGTACGACTGGATCTTCCATCATTTTCTATACATGTAAGATGCCTTAGGGTAATAAATGGAGGCAAGATGATATTGTTTACATTTTATGTACTACAGGTGGACCAGTAACTCTATACGAGACACATTTGTCACCTCAGTCCGGCGCCCCTCGCTAGGCGTCATGTGCGACAGTGATGGACGATGTGGTGCACACCCAGCCAGCTGAGGGGTAGTGTATGTCACTCATCACGCTGTCCCAGTGATGAATGACGAGCCACCATTAGAGGTAGAATGAACCACTGTCTCCGACCAGCCATCAGTAGTGTGTCCCATGTTGTGTTACGCTCCTGACGACGCTGTTGGATCCTGTGTATATAATAAAGTTAAATCACTGAAAAAGTACGAGAGATATGTCAAATGTTTCTGTAATTCACGTTTTCAAGAAAGCATCCACCAGACTTACATAATATCATAAACGTTAATGTTTCCTGAATTACTCTGTCTTCGTTTTTTTTTTTATTCAAAGGAGCATATAATTTTTCGTTTCACGAGCTGTTCATGTAGATAACTCGTAAAGGGAGAGAAAGCACTTTTTTCTCCTCTTTACATTTTATCCATAATGTGTCCCCGGAAGGCAGGGAGTTGGGTATAGTCTCCTTGCACGACAAAGCTGGAAAATGTAATGGTGTTGCAGTGCTCTCATTTTCAGTTGTGTCACAGTGTTTTCTTTTTCAACTGTGCCGCAGCGCCTTACTTTCGAGTGTAGCGCAGTGCTCTCAGTCTTGAATGTATCGTAGGCCTTTCATTCTCGACTATATCGCTGAGTTCTCATTCTTCAATGTGTCGCAGCGCTCTCATTCTCATATGTGTTGCAGCGCTCTTGATTTCGACTGTGTCGCAATGCTCTCATTCTCACTTATGTCACAATGCTGTCATTCTCAACTGAGTCGCAGTGTTCTTATTCTCTGATGTGTCGCAGTGCTCTCATCCGCGACCATATCTCATTGCTTTCATTCTCAACTCTGATTTGTAAGGGCGTAACACTTCAAGTAAACCGATTCATCATCAACGTTGCCATCTACATCAGGAGTCACTATTTACTGGGTCTGCTTTGCGAAGATTCACAGTCCATTGGACCTGCTGCACCGGTGCTACCCATTTAGTTTGCTAGCTGCGCCAAGAGTCACCCTGTATCATGCCTACTGTATCGGATGCATTGCATACTAAACATTACTCTATCGGGTTGCACCATCTACCACATTTGCCGTATTGGGAGTCTCCTTCCATTATACTCGCTGTACAGGAAGTCACCATCTACCAAGCACTGCTCCAACGGATTTATCATCTACCATGTTCGCTGTATCGAAAGCCTCCATTCATTGTACTTGCTTTATTGGAAATCACCATCAGCTGGACATATGATGAAAGGTCTAGCTACCATTATACATGCTGTGCAGAAACTCACGATTCATAGTGCTATTTGTTTCAGGAAATAATATCCAACAGGTCTGCAGTAACACAAGTCACCTTCCAGTATCTTGTGTCACATATTGTTTATTTATTGCATATGATTACAGCAGGTAGCAAGTGTCTCCCAGCAAACTCATCTAACAGCCTGTGCCACAGAGGCTGTAGACCCAAGTTTTCCGAAATCAGTTTCAACAAATGGTGCATATATGCATTTGACCCACTTGATGTTAATGAAAACGGAGTTATAAGTGATAGACAGGATAGAAAATAAGTGGAAAAGAGTGTAATTTGCATAAGTACACATACGGGAAAATGAAATTTGGTAATCAGGAAAATATAAACTGAAATAGAAGTAAAGGTAAAGAATAAGAAGAGTTAGACAGAAAAAGATATCAGCTTTCGAAAGCAGTTCTGGCTGCTGGGAACGTGTTCCAAACGACCAAGGTTTACTGCAGAGGGAATGTGGTCACAAAAAACATCAGTCAGTAAAGGGACATTCCCTGTTTCCCCTGGCAGTGCCTCCTCAAGCAGCTGAAGGTACAGTCTAGCTTTAAAACTTTTCTGATGACATTTATTCTTAGATTTCCTTTTCAAGCAAATTTGTCTAATTCTTAACTAAAATAGATTCTCATTGCGCCTCAATGTCCGTTCGCGAGGATCGAAATGAAGGGATAGCATAAGTGATCCTGACGACACATTCAGCATTTGGAACTGACTTTCCGATCCCAGGTCGACCGTGCATACCTTTGTAAGCCAATATTTTGAAGTTACCCCTAGCGTAAGGTGCGATACGTATGATGAACTTGTACAATTGGATTCTGCTGCAGAGAGAAGATCAGTCTTATTAATTTTGCTGCAAAGAATTGATTGTCCAGATATATGAAAGCTCTTTGTAATACACTGAGGATATAATCTATCGCAATGTCTCACTGAATTGAGTTGGGCAGAATAGCTCATACAGCCCAGTTAGTATAAGGAGGATTATTCATAGCATCTACTTTTTGCAGAAATAACATGGACCAGCAAGACGCTTACATTCACAAAGAGCTTTTGAGCACACGTCTGTCGACTGTCTACAAGGACTTGACAGCAAGGTAATGTACCTAAGAGTTTGCTGTAACAGCAGTATTAATACCTGTCAGGATATTCAAGCTAAGACCGAGAAATTACAAACACTAAAGATAGAACCTTTTTCTCTATATCTCTATCTCTCGTTCTAGAATTTTAGATATAAAGTGTCAGGCAAAATAAAGATTACAAGAAATTCATTTAAAGATGACTAACAGTGACTTTTACGCAGAAGGGCATTATCCATTACTAGTTGTACGTTGCAGTTATAAACAAATCTAGTGCAAGGAAAACTGATTACATTTACCAAGATCTAGTATAAATGTTCAGAACAAGACACCAAGAACGAGGAGAGGGATAATCCCCCAAGACTAGCCACAGGATCTAGAGAACGGTGTACATCAGCATACGAATCCTCTTTCTATCGCCAGCGGACGCACTAGGCCCGCGCCTTACTGATGTGTTTACTGCCGAGGAAATTTTCTGCTCCTACACGTCACCGTCGAGTGCTAGTTACGACTGTGGCTCCTTACGACTGTTTATATTTTTTCTTAGTAAATTGCGGGATGATATATGCATGACAGCAGCAATACAAACAAAGCTTTTCTTGGAAGGTAAAAGTTACGTAAATTATCCACTGGTAAGCTCATTTGGCCTGTCAGTGGGGACCATGTCTGCGGACATGGAATTCCCGGTGGGGTCTCAAGCCTGGTTACAAACTGCTGCTGGCTGGGCCTGACAGCTCCTGTGCCTTACACCTACCGAAACTGGAGGTACGGTTGCTCATCTGTCTAGAATAGATGTGAATATTTTCCTCACTTAAAATGTTTTAAGAACTGCACGGAGGGTAGGCATAGATAATAAGTTCCGCTGTCGTGATGTGAGTAGGTTAATGCGATACGGAGGAGGACACGCGGTGAAGCAGCGAGTAGTTGAGATCCAACTGATGGGCGAGTGATGCATATAATATCAGAGAGGAGTATTTTCCTTGGGTCCATACTTTCATTTCTCCAGCCACTGATAAAAGTACTTTACTATGCTGACAACGCTGCAGATATTTCTGTAGAATTAATCTGACTAAAGTCAAGAGCAGTACTAAACCGCTAATGGGATAACTCGAGTTGAAATAGACTTCATCTATAGATATACGATAACTTAGCGGGCATTATTTGCAACGTCTTTAGTCTTAGTCTCTAGTCTTTCATACTGATATCTAAATACTTCCAGGTATATTTGCTATCTCATGCCTCCGTCAGTATAATGAGCAACATAATATATTCAAGTTATGACAGACGTCCATGGCTGTTTACGTTGGTATGTCATACCAGTTTCCAGTGAGGTGCATCAGTACTATGTAATATTGTTTCTCACTGTTCGTGGCGGTCATGACACCAGACGAGCGGATACATATGACAAGACTAAAGCATAACAGTGGTATATTTGCCAACTGTGATGAAAAGAATAAGAAATTTGACTCAGCTGTTACTAGTATAATAAAATGAGTTGTAACTGAGGTGAGTCAATATAATCCTACAACCTGTCAAAGAAACATTCCCTGCTGAAGTAGGAGAGGGATTTAGAGCTGTGGTTTGTCTCTGTGGAACTCATCTTGTAGGCTACCACGGCCTAGTCCAGGCAGAAGAGAGCTAACATATTCCAGGTTGTGTACAGTCAGATCATAAATTGCTAATACGATCTCGGTGTCGTACAATATGACAAACAGGCGAAAAAATCCGAACAAATCTTTCTCATCTGGCTTCACATTGACTATTCCTGTAACTTGCCATAATGCAGTGGTGTCGCAATCACACTTACCAACCATGTCGGGACGACAGGAGAGGTAGTGTTAACTTTGAAATCCATATCAACCAGGGTAAAAGTACTGTATGGTTTGACAGTACTTAAGTTCACACGATTTCGCAAGCATTAAATTCTAAGTTTAGCTCTGGATTTCGTTTCTCAGCCAGTGGTAATGGTAGAATCATGAGCAGCAGAGACGTACAGCGTCAACTGTGTGTTTGACGCCTTTGTTAGCTTCAGTCACGTTTTATGTTAATGTCCGTTAGCGGTGTGTCCTCTCCCTATTGACGCACGTATGGCTTTCATTCGGTGGATTGAAATGAGAGAGAGAATTGCATATCATAATACCGGATCTTTTCTTCTGCTGTCATGTCTATAAGATGTAAGCGTTGCGTGCCATTAATTGTCTTTGGATGTTTCCCGCAACGAAAGAAACTTCAGTTCTAGTCAAGAGTAGAATGAATTTTCATAGTTTTCTTTCTCGACCAGTATAGCTGCTGTCGATGTTACTACTTGTTTCCTACTATATTCTTAAAGGTTATATCTTATATCCATACATTCTCACTGTGTGAAAACACTCGATACACGCATTCCATAAGACTTCTTCATTAATGTGCAAGACATCTGTCTGTTTTTAAACCTAAACATGGTTTCAACAGTGGATAAAGCACTTTCCTGAACCCGGATTCTTATCAAGTCGCAACTTATATAACTAACAGGACGTCCTACTCTTCAGTTGACAAGAGATATGTAGCATCCATTCTATAGATTTCTGTCAAGGTTTACGGCCTTATCATACGTAAACTAAAGTTTAGCACTCGGAGGAGCAGCATACGTATGTTCCCAGCAGCTGTGAGGGAGCGTGTTGCTCCCTCTTACCGCAACTCAGGAGGAGTGTTACTACCCTAGAATGGTCCAATAATAATCACGTAAACTTTTCTGCCGTGACGAACTGTTATGGTCGACTGAGTCTACGGGGCGCATAAGAAGGGGTATGGGAGGATGGGAGAGGCGATAGGTTGGGGTGTAGAGGGTGGGAGAGGCGAGGGAGTGTGTCGGAGAGTAAATTGGAGAGGGGAAGATGGGACAGGTGGAGAATATGGGAGGAGGTGGAAGGTGGGAGAAAACAGGGAACATTGTTGAAGAGACTGAACGGATGACCTGGGGAGTTGACGAAGGTGTGGGACAAAGACGATTGCCGAGGCCAATATTGAGGAAAGTAGGAAGGGAGGCGAGAGCTGGGGAAGACAGAGAGGTGAGGAGTACAGGAGATGGGTGCGCTGAGCGAGAGTGAGCGAGAGTGACATGTTGGCATAGATATGGATGATTTTATGGTCAAGACAAAGGGAAGGCCTGGAACAGCGGCAGGGAACGAGCAGATGGGACTGTGTGGAGGAGAGGCAGCCGGGCGAGTGTGATCATCTTGGGTGTTATTGTAAGCTGTATTCAGCTGGGCTATCTATATTGATAACTGTGGCTGTCTGTCCAGTATGATTTCGGTCAGCTACTTGGGAAGTATGATTACACCGGCCCTGTGTTTTCGGTATACTTATCCTCGTTATTGTGCAACTATGATCACATTGGCTGTAATACTTGCATGAAGGGCAACTATGATCATTCTTGTCTTGGGTTGTTAAGATCATGCTAGCTACACGTCAGTTTGATTTTAGTAAACAAACATTATTTCAGTTGTATACATGGTACACTCGCACTACACTCGAGTATGCTGCACCCGTTTGGCATCCAGGACTGACGCAGGCGCAGCACAATACCTTGGAACGTCTACAAAAGAGAGCGTTTAGGATTATCCTTGGTGGTCAGTGCACTACTTTCAATAACGCAATGTCAGTTTTAAATGCAAAAAGCCCGTTTGAAAGACGAAATGAGTTAACGTTGAAATATGGAAAGAATCTAATGGGCTCCACAAAACACAGATCACTATTGCCGCCCTTTTTACGCGAGGTGCGCGACAGGGACACGCGGCGGGGCGGGGCGTTGTTACAAGCTGTGTGTTGCCGCAATTCCCGCTATAAACACTCCACCATACCATATATTGTAACCACACACAATCAAACTGCCTAATCTACCTAATGTTGAAGCATAACGCATGTTTGTCTATTATTTATTGTTTTAGGTAGACACTTTAATTTCATGTTTTAAATCTTGACTTTAACCTTTTAGTATGTATTATCTTAGGTTAGCATTTATATTTCATGTTTTTGATCTTGATCTTAACTTTTATTATATTTTTTTTCTTAGAGAAACATCTATTGCTTGATTTTTAGACCTAATTTTCCTTGATATTGTTAACTATTTCAAAGTGATTGTGAGCCAAGTCGTCATGTTATGTCAATGCATATATTTGTAACTTTCT
The DNA here is from genome assembly GCA_038088735.1 of Panulirus argus. Taxonomy (NCBI): domain Eukaryota; kingdom Metazoa; phylum Arthropoda; class Malacostraca; order Decapoda; family Palinuridae; genus Panulirus; species Panulirus argus. The sequence continues at coordinate 10,994 of JAYMFT010073528.1, forward strand.
TGGCAAATAAACCATGAAATATTAATTATCATTATTATTATTAATACAGTAGGATCACATTTGTTGGCAGGTATTTCAAATCATTCTGTCAACTTGCCTCGAGGTCAGATCTCGTTTAGAGAGAACAAATTCAAGTCTCGCAACCTCTCCTCATATCGTTTGTTACGTATCCAAGAAATGAATTTAGTTGCTCTTCGCTGAACTGATTCTAATTTAAGAATATCCTAACTAAGGAAAGGAATCAGGAACTATATTGAATATTCAAGGTGGGGTCCAACCAGACTTAAGTATAGTGGCAATACTACGTCCTTGCTTTTGTATTAAATTATTTGTTAATAGATTCTAACATACCAATTGTTTTTTTGGCTGCTTCGTTACAGTGCTTGGAGAATTTACAGTTGTTAGAGAGAGAAAGAGAATGTACTACAGACTGGCGACGGAGGGTACTCCATTATGAGAGCATTATAAACGCAATGTTAGCGAAAGTGAGGGGTGGAGTGGTGCAAATATGACAGGAGGAGCTAAGCTGGGTGAACACATGTGGCTGGTGTGTTGAGACTTGTCCAAAGGTCAGTAGTGATGGGAAAAAATTAGCCAAAAGAATGGACAATGTGACAGAGGAGCTCGTACACCATGGCTGTTGGGATCTCGCCCCCCACTTCCACTGCCTCGTTGAGCCCAAGAAACTGAATCATCCGTTTCCTCCTCCCTCTCGACCTACTTGCTCTCCCAGAGGAAATAAGTCAGCCACTTCCCCTCCAGCACATTCCATTGCCTCTCACGAAGGACCTTTTCCCAGCGTAAGAGGCAATCATTTCCATTTCCACTCCCGACGTATCCTCTAAGTAACCGTAGTTACTCTTCGCTCAACATCACTCCTTGAGTCAATGATGTTACCCCTCCTGCTTCTTCTGCAACAGTCACACACTCCAAAAATAGCTAAACTCAGAGTTTCTGTCTACCATCCAACCTCCAAATACATCCAGAGTAGCTGATCCTCCCAGTCCAGTAACCCTTCCCAGCCCTCAGACGCTCTCATCCTAATTGGGCACAGGGCTCTCTCACTTCCCTCTTGTTCCTCAGGAACTCCCGAGCTAATTAAGCCCACCAATTCCCTCTTCTGACCCCGACACACTCTCAGCATAGCTGAACCTACTGCTCGTCCTCCCTAACCAGAAGCTCGCGCTCCCAGCATAGCGAACCAAAACACTGAGCCTGGGGAATATTCACACGCCAGGCATATCCTGAAGAGTAACCAATATTTACCAGTCATGAAGTATTCTACCACTATTGGGATTTCCATCAAGCGAGGTGGCCAACGGCAGAGTAAGATGCACTCAGACCGTTGCACTAATACGTGCGGAAGAAACGTATCTTCACAGGTGATTCATATCTTCATAGTGGAAGTTATAAATAATTTGCCAGACTAACTTAAAGCAAATGAATCAATAAAAAGATACACAAAATAACAAATACTTAAATAGGTAGATAAATGAGTGAATGAGAAAGAGTGCATCGCTAAGAAAATACTGGTATTTGTAACCTTTATGCTATCCATTTTTTCTCTTGGACAAGTTCGGTATGTGAGGTCTCGGCGGGCGGCAGGGGAAATCTGGCAACCTCTCGGGGCAGAGCCCCCTGGTACCTTAATCTTGACGTGGCCGTGAAGGCTGCCTCCATTTCCTAGCTGCTGGTTTTGCCTTGCACATAAACCTCTAAATGTCATCTTGTTGAGTTTAACTTCCTATAACCATTCTCCGCCTCTTTCTATTGATCTTATCTTCCTCACGACGCTCCCAGGCATTTCCTGGTGATATTGCCTTTCTCGTAACTTTCCTCATTTCTTCCTGCTGGTTAACATCGATTTTAACGTTCTTCGACTTATCTGGCCGCACCACCTATTTCACAACATTCCCTTTGACTTTACCCATAGATGAACTCCATTACCCTTACTGTTGGCTTTAGTTCAGCAGAGGACCTTGTTAAAACCCAATATGTCTTTTGTTATGCAATTACTCCCCATATCCTCTATGTATCTAGGTCTGCATATACCCCAGCGGCTGGTCCTACGGTTGTACCTAGGCTGTAACACCATTGTTCCTTGTTCAAAAATCTCTACAACCACTTACCACGGCTTCATATGTCTCATGACTCTCCCCTGCTTCTCGTGCTGGACTTACTCCACTAAAACCTCTTGTCGACTCTTCTTGCTGACTCTCTCTCTCACTTGCAACGCTTCCTGGTTCTTTGTCTTGACATCATCTGGCTCTTAAGTCCCTGGATTTCTTTATTTTTTGGCTTTATCTCGTTCATAACTAACTCTGGGTCTTCCAGTTACCACCATGTTCCTATCAGCTCTCACCATTTATTCTTGATACTTCAACTCGCTTGTAGAATGGCTTAATTCGTTTATACTGGCTTTATTTCTCTTAATGCCAGGGGTTACTAAATCAGGATGTCAGACCCCACACTGAAAACCTAAGTATAGGTTGTACAGTTGTCCTAAAGACGTTAGTATAAAACACTACCACAGAAATGTGGGCATATCAGTCGCACGTTGGCTTTGAAGGTACAAGCTGTGTTATGAGAACCAGCGAACCATTGGTGGAGGCAGTGTAGATAACCCCACCTCGCTCTTGAGCCCGCCTAACGACATGGTCGTATATTATGCACAAGTCTTTGATGGTGGAAATTGTAACGTATGAAACCCGTTGACTCATTGGCGGCGGCATTGTAAAGGACCAGGTGCTTCTGCTGGACGCATCAGACAACAGTAGTTGCTTGATAGTCATATGTTGGACCTGGTGGTATAGACTGTGATATATAAGACACTAAGGTGGAGGTAAAACAACAATAATTCAGTATCTTTTAGTTCATCTTATGTAAGAATAATGGTACGAAATGTGGCTGTGAGATCTAACCGTTGATAAACTTTAATTCCAGTAACATGCAGGTATTCATGAAGGCAACGTAGAGGTCAGGGCGTTTCATCTCGGTCCGTCAGGCAACTGTGCTCGTATATCAGGCACACACTGGACCTGATAGTGCAAGTTGTGATGTATTAGACACACTGACATATTGATGGAGGTGCAGGAAACGAAGGACATATACAGTAAGAAAATGATGGCAGATGTTCGTATTTCATAGGTGTTGTTTGTTTATTCAACACACATTGATTATCATCTGCATCAAAGCAATTTGTCTGTGTACTGTGCAATGAAAAATAGTTTTCCGGCACCAAATGAAATTACAGATTTTTTCTTGAATACAGGTCCAGCGTCCATTCTCCTTTGTCCTTTATCTCCTCTCTCTTTTCCATCCATTCTCTTGGAAGAATTTATACCGGTTTGCTTCATTTGCAAGTGATGCCTAAACAACCCCAAATATCTGGTGTTCAGCAGAAACTGAACGAGAAACGTGTACATGATTGCTACTATGAATCTTCCAGACTTTAAACCCCCATCTCTCTCTCTCTCTCTTCTCTCTCTCTCTCTCTCTCTCTCTCTCTCTCTCTC
>JAYMFT010073539.1:0-14507 GCA_038088735.1 Panulirus argus
CTCTCTCTCTCTCTCTCTCTCTCTCTCTCTCTCTCTCTCTCTCTCTCTCTCTCTCTCTCTCTCGAAGGGAACCATCATACGCCCCCAACCTATTGCTGAAGCCCCCGTACACACACACGCGCCTTCAGGACCAGCAGCTCCTGAAACACCCGCCGGTAAGTAATTCCCAAGAAGTGGGATCGGAGACGAGAAAGGTTAGGGGCGGGGGCGGGGGGGGGGGCTGCTGCTTGGGCTTGGCCAGGTCCTGAAAAGTCAAAAAAAAAAAAGAAAAAAAAGTTCTAAGAGGTGGAGCATGAACTCGGGAAAGCCGAAAGTTGGCGAAGCGAAAGTTTGGAGAGGCTCTGGAAAAGCCCTCCCCCAGTAGGAGTCAGAGGCATTTGGGGTATAGGGCCAGGAAGGAGGTCCCAGAAGTGGGCAGATACTATATAACCTTCAGAAATAGACAGTGGGAGGAACAGGAAAAAAAAAAATTCGTCTCACAGATGATGCAAAAAAAAGTAGGAAACAGAAATTAACATTCAAAAAGATTGACCTTTTTGGTTCTAGAGATGATATGGAAGACAGGAATGAGATAAAACATCATTTAGAAATAGATATTTTTGATGTAGCACATGACACAGAAGATAGAAAAGAGATGAAAACAACATAAAGAATAGCATTTTGAAATGGTATTAGATTTAGAACAAAAATTACCTCAAGAAATAAACGAAAGAAAATCACTGAGGTGAGCAAACTATTGAGAAAAGAATTATAGAGAAAGTATATAAGACTTAGGAATACACGAAGAAATAATGGCTTAGCAAGTGGTAGAGATCAAAGGGAAGAAACGAATAGTTGGTTAGAAAGTATAAAAAGGAAACTTAAAAGCAAAGAAAAAATGAATGAGAGAATATTTAGGTAAGAAAATAATATGGCATAAAGAAAGAGGAATTATAACATTAAGAAATAAGGCAAAAAGACGATATAGTTTAGCAGGTGAGAGAGAGAGAGAGAGAGAGAGAGAGAGAGAGAGAGAACAAATAGTTCAACTGAACTGAACAATGATGTGGCGTAAAACTGAAAATGCGTGACTGGGAATCACAAAAAAGAAAAAAAATGCCGAAGGACGTGACAAAGATTTGAGTTTTAAAGGAAGCTTGAAATGAGAACTGTTTAGAGACAGCCTGCCACATAAAGAACATCATAACCTAAAAGAAAGACTGGAAACGATCGAGATATGAAGTCTGGAAACGCTAGAGAAACCTTGAAAACAAAAGTCTGGAAATGAAAAATCGAATGCGCAGGATGGAAAGAAAAATTGATTTTAACAAGAGGATGAGAAAAACGATGCAAAAATGAAGGAATAAAAATGTTTAAGAGTTTTCGAAGAAGCAAAAGGGTTTTAAAGTCTGTGAGGCCAGACACAGGTAGGTACTAGGGCAGAATTTTACATCATAATCTTTTAATGGTCATAACATACATAGTAAATATCATAAAGGAATATTTTATAATATACATAGCATAAACATGCCTAAAATATATGACATACGTACTCAGTATACATAGTATACATACGCCTAAAGTTGAATGATAAAGGGAATCGCATAATGCTCAAAACACATGACAGAAATATACATGGTCTTCATGATGTGCATATGCTCACCACATACGTTATCTGGATAATATACATCATGCATACATGAGAATGCAACAAGCATAGGGAGAATGAGTGCTTGCCAAACAACATACAACGCGGTGGGAGAAATGAATGGATTCTTTGCACCTGAGAACATGAAGAATGACTTTGAACATAAAAGCCCATAGGGACAGCAATACTCTTAAGCTTCAGAATTAAAACGGATGATCCATGAAGACCTATGGTAACATAATGCTCGAATAATATCCTTGAGTACACAGGATAGCCAGAAAACACATGGGATAGACAGATAACAGATCTAATGGTCTATGACGAGGTTTAATGCAAGAGGACAGCACCTGGGAAGGATAGACAACAGATCTAATGGTCTATGAGGGGTTTATATGTAAGAGAAAAGTACTTGGTGTATGACGAGGTCATCTGCTGGCAGAGAGTAACCCTATCCTAAATCACTAATCTGTATAAATGGAGACAGGTTCGGAAAGCAGCAGGTACATAGTGGGACACGTTCAAGCCAGATGACAGCAGACCTAAAGCTCTACGACGAGGATTATCCGCTGGAGGCCTGCGATATTATCCTGAATCATTAATCCATATACATCCAGAGAGGCGAGTCGAACAGACGACCATCTTCTCCGGTCGTGTTGTCATGTCGGTCGCCCTTTCTCACGATTCATTCCAGCTCACTGGCGTCCTTGCGTCTCGGAGGGAAACAAACTTTGCCCATAACTCGTCAGGTCCATCCTGAAATAGGAGGTACAAACCCCCAAGAAGTCAAAGTTTTATGTATCTCATGCGATTGAAAAGGAAGCTTTTACGGGTTTCCTTCCCTCCTCGTGTGGTCTGACGAGGGAGATGTGTACACACATCGAATGATGATGACCTATATACAGGGCAACACAAGCAAAGGGTTATGAACCAGCAAACCACATTTCACTAACGAAACAGTAAGTCGATGGCTTTACACACTTCGTATTGCAATGAACAAAACGGGGAAAGTCTACGGACTTCGCAACGCATATTTTACGATTGCTTGAAAAGTCTAAAGACAGAACAACCCTAGTTTTACAAGTATAACGGCAAGCCTATGGATTTAACAATCTACGTTTGACCATAGTAACAAATATGTCATCAAACTTAACAAGACACATCTTCGGAACACAGCACACAGACTACAGCACAGCAAACCAACATCTGACAAACGACAGACTTAGAAATGGCCTTCAAGGGTAACGGGACATTAGAAACATTCTTTGAAGTAATTTCTACCTATCTCTCTACCGAAAACTCCTCACAACTCTCGTATCTCCTTTGACGGTTCTGTAATTCCGACTTATAAACTGCTCTCACATTTGGGGTGGTTCTAGCTCTGCTTCCTTACTTGACAGAGTTGAGTCGAAAGCGTTCCGACATATAAAACTGTCCCAGGCTAACTTCCAAACTTGATCCCCTTGCCCTACGCCGCAATGTTGGTTCACTTTCCCTCTTCTATAAGTTTTACTTTGGATTTTGCTTCCGAGAGCTGGCTGCTTGTGTGCCCCCACCACTAGCTAGACCACGCAATACTCAGCAAGCTGCTGCGTCACATGAATATTTTGTGGCCATCGACAATTCAAGGGTGGGCTGTTTTGATATCTGCTTCTTTTCCTAGCCGTCGAAGGTATGGAACTCTCTACCTTCTCATGTCTTTCCCAATACCTATAAACTAGCTCATTTCAAAAGACAGGTCTTTCACTTTCTCAAAAATTTGTAAATACTTTCCCTGTCTTTTCTTCCCGTTTCTTAATTCTATTTTTCAGTTAGGGCCTGGCCTGGATGTGGACTTTTGTCCGTGACTGGAGCCTGGGGGGGGGTTGTACGCCCTGTTCTGTGACTGATGTCTATGAAATTTGAACCTAACATCAAGAAAATTTTTTCAAAAATGCAATGCCAAGTTGATAAAATCCATACTGTCAGTATTCTGTGGCTGACAGGCAATTGTACAGTATGAACTGTTGTTCTGTTGCATTAGACATAGAGCATTATGTAAATACATGATTCAGTTGTTCAGAATAAGGCATATGTAAGTTTTGCAGCCCTAGGTTATTGAAATGAAACGGTTGTGCAGTATTGTGCTTGAGGGATGATAGCAAAGTAATAGAAGTGTTTTGTGTATGGATTTGGTATGAACGAAGAGTGGCTGCACTTAACTAATCATCTTATTGTGTAAGGACAGAGAGAAGAGGAGACTCTTGCCATGACCATCTCCTTCATGGGAGTTCCTGGAGGGAACAGGCATCAGAGATATATAAGAGTGTAAAGTGAAAAAGAAAAAAAAATACTTTTATAAGTGTGGAAGTCCATGATTTACATAACACACTGTACATGAGTTGAGGGTGTATGATGGTGAAGTTGCAAAAGTTGTTTGTACTTGACCCTTCTCATTATGTTGGAGGTGGGGAAATGATCAGTAAAAACAGAGTAATCACTAATACCAATAAAACAGATGGAACAAACAACAAGTGTTCAAGAGCAGTTGCTGGCACATGTGTTAGGTGACAAGGACCTTGAAGTGTATAGTTTGATGTCATCCCTTGTAGCTGCAGAAGATAATACACCTGCCTCTACAGAGTCTTCACGATCAAATTCTCCAACGGATGGGTAAGGAGATTTTGTTTTTTAAAGTTTGTGTCATGATATGCTGTGAAATTAGAGAGTTTTAAGAATAATCCAGTTTATAATAGCAAAGATGTTTTTAGTTTCTGCATCTTGGTAAAGTAATTTATTGACTTGCAAAACTTGGAAGCATTTTTGGTCATTGCCTTTGTATGATCCATATAGAAAGCTTAACACACACGTGTTATGAAGCCTGGTTCAGGACCTTAGGTAAAACTGCTCATAAAATTCTCCTTTAATCATCGTTGGTTGCACCAGCACCAATAATCACCAAGTGTTGTTGATTATTAAATGACTTTAAACAAATAATCTTCATATGTCAAATCAGTAAATATCATTAGCACATATAAAGTTTTTTTTGAACATGTCAGGTAATCATACCATCTTTGTTTAGAAGTGTAATAGTACCTTTGGATATCTTGTTTGTCTTGACTTTTTTCGAGAGCCCAAGAGCAAAGGAGGGAACAGCTCTTCTGACGTGGAATGAAGTGTGGGACTGTATTAAAGAAAAGAGTGAAGGAATTGATTTCCTGGTTGAAAGAAGAGTATGTATGGGTCATTGTTAGTTCTTATGCACCATGGAGGAAGAGGACTGAAGAAAGTAATTCGTTATGGGAGGAGCTTAGCTAGTGCTTTGCCAGTTTTGATGCAAGAGAGCAAATTGCAATGCTAGTGGATCTAAATGCAGGTTTAGGTAAATGTATGGCATATAATTGATTAAAGTTGATTGTTAGAAGATTGAGGTTGTTTGGCTATCTGTTTCACTTTGGTCAAGGCTGCTTCATCTAGGGCAAGTGAAGAGGCAAGACTCTCTAAAGCATAGCATCTCTTGTCAGAGCACCAAAATAGTCACAACACAAAACTAATTTTCTTTTTGAAAGAAAAGATAGATTTCTCTGAAACTGAATATTCCAACAGAACCCAGTATTGATCATTAAAGCTTATGAAAAATGTAAGTATTTTAGATATTATTGTACTCTTGAACTTGTATTTTATGTGGTGTTTTTAGATACTCAATCTTAGCCATTAGCTCTTCAATGAATAGAAAGTGTCGTGGATTGGCCATCTGAATTTCAAGTTTCCATAAAATATCATTGCACAATATGCTTTCTTGAGTATTTATTCATAATTCATGTGGTTTTTAGTTACAAAAGTATGATACATAATATATTTTCAGTAGTGTCAGATAGCTTTTAATGACAAATGCTGATATAGGAGGAGGATTGGAGGTATAAGATGGCTCACACTTCCCCCAACAAACATGATACTGACAAAAAACACACACACACACACCAGATACTAAACAGCCACTTTCTAAACCCAGTTTAAACACTACACTCCCCATACATTTATGACTTAATCTTTTTCATTTGTGTTCTGGACACCACCCTTCTCCTCAGTGCCACAAACATTTATTCACCATAAACTGAAGACTCCCTATGCACAAGATGCAGCTTCCACACTGAAGACATTAAACACTAATTCCTCAGTTGTCCTATACTTACCCTAAAGAGGCATACACACTTCTTCATGGTTCTTTGACCTGTGTTCTTGCTGTTGACCATGGCCAGTTTCCTGGGCACTTCAGGAGCCCCACACAAGGGAGTCCTGAGGCAGGAATGTAAAGGTGTAATTGCATACTTGTAATTACCTATTTGTACTTTACTGGGAGGGGGTTTTACCCTCATAGGGCCTCATATCTTGAATATTCTCTACTGTCATACAACTTAATGAATTTATGTATGCTGTTGGCATTAACCATGTCCTCAGTCATTCTTTTCCATTCATCCACCATTCTTATACTGTAGAAGTATCTCTTTACATCTATTTTAATAGTTAAATTTCTTGCTTAATTTCATGTTACATCTTTCTGTTACTTTGTCCGTACACCTCTCAAAGAACTTTTCACTGTCCACGTCATCAGTTTGTTTTAAAAACTTAAAAGGTTGTGATTAGGTCACCTCTCACTCTTCTCTCTTTCAAGCTGGGCAAATCTAAAGCCTCTTGCCTTTATTTCTTTTGTACTGGGATGGGGGTTTGCACTCATAGGGCCCCATCTCTTGAACATTCTTTATTACTCAATTCCTAAAATTTATATATGCTGTCTGCATTAACTCCTTAGGGTGTTCTGATCACAGTCTTGTCTCTGTCACTCCCACCTGAGCACATTCATCCCCTGCTTTCCTCTCAAAAAAGCCAACTTTAGCTCCTGGTAAAGGCTGTGATCTTTGCACAGTTCTCATACTGACTGTCTTCAGGACCTGTACTTTGCTAGAGGAGAAGCCATCATCTTTGCTGAGAGTATAATAGAGGCTTTATCATCTCAGTCATAATTTAATAGTTCTTAGTCAGTTGTTCGTCACAAGAGGGGAAACCTTATCAGACCACGAAATTTTTCTCCTGAATATTGTTTCACCTTCATTCCTGATTGGAATTATTGCAAAGCTGTTCTTTGAAGTCAGTAGTCTTAAAAATGAAGTGCAAGTATTTCTTAGTTAACTGATCTATGTACTCATCCTTAACCAAAAGCATCTTCAGTATCTTCTGCATTTCATCTTTTCCTCTGTTCTGACCTGTTCAGTCTATATATGTCTCTCTCCATCTGATAAGGCACTATTTGGGATTTTAATGTCCTTTAACTCTTACTTTCGATAATTCTACATTTGGTTCTCCCCCTTACCCTCTCCCAGCCTATGCAGTATTTTCCTTGCATAAAGTCTTCTGAGTATTCGCTCTGCTACAAGTGGGTAAGGTGTATGGTACACATGATATGCCTCTTTGTGTCCAAAGGGAGCATGTCTTTAAATTAGCTCAGATTCTTGCTGCCTGCTTCATCTTCATCAATAAAGATAAAAATTTTGGAGGCATACCTTGATAAAGCCCATCCTTTAGAAAAGACTGTTCCTACTGTTGTTATTTTTAGTCTTGAAAACTCTCCTCAGCTTCTCTTTTGTAAACTCCTAGAATCTTATTCCTGTCTTACAGTTTGGCAGTATAGCTTTCATGGTGCAAGGTTCAGTGATCTTCTTACCTGTGTAATTTACCAATGGCCTGCACCTTCAGGGATTTTGGTAAATCTTTGGTCATGGCCTTAGACATCTTGAAAACATCTGACAGAATTTATCATCATTCTGCTCTCTGAACTTCCTTCCTTGGCTTTTCCGTTTTTCTATGTTCTCTAATACATCGCTACCTTTCTGGTTTGTCCATCGCAGTAGACATAATATCTCTGTTAACCCTCGGAATTCTGTCATATCACATACCATTTTTTTCTCCATGAATAAATTTTTTTCAATAAATTTCTTTCATTTCAAACTTAAAACTCATTCATTCTCATGCTGACTTCATTTCACTTACCCTCCCCTCCTAACCCTAATACTCATTGTTTTTTTGTACAGCAGTGCAGTCAGTAATACACACCAGTCTTGCCTAATGGCAAAATCTAAATCTTGTTTGAGGTACTTTAGGTAGAAAGATACTCTCTCCCTCTTTGTTAGCAACTTTTGATTCATACACTTATTGTTGGAATATGATTTTGACGTTAAGAATTTGATATCACTCCCATAAGGAGGTGGCTGCATTGGTCCTGAGAAATTCTCTCTGATTTTTCTTGGAAATTTTTTTCATCATTCTCATATCTGTAAAATTAAATGAAAACTTTTATCACAGTCATGTTGATTTTATTTGGGAATTTAAGTAAATTTAGGGGTATCTGAAAAATAAGTAAAATTCATGTTGAAAAAAAAATTGTAGACCATGTAATGATATATGGGGCATTAAATGGCACTGGCAAATTTAGTTAAATATGATGTATTCAGTGGAACCTCATATGTATGTTTGAAATACAGATGGCCCATCACATGTAATACTGTACAATGTTTGAAAAAATTAGGCAACTTTGAATGGTGTTGTATTTCTTGACTTCCCATAATGGAATTATTCGCAGAAGAATGAGCATTAGCTTTAATAGCATGGAACAGTTTACAGAACAGCCCAACAAGTAGCAGTATAGCTTTTGATTTGGAAAGAGTCTCAGCAAAGCCTGTTTAATTGTGCTGCAATTTGTGAGGAGGCCATAATTTAACAAAAAGGTAAAATCTAGTCAGTATTCTTTTTGCTTTCAGTAGCAATACAGTGTATGACCCCAAACACCCATTCCCCCATTCCTGATAAACCTTACTCCACCCTTTTGTTTTGATTATTATTATTTTCATTCTGTTCACTTTTCGAATGCTTAGCCACTTCCCTCCACTGGAGAAGCTTTTAGATGAAAATACCTGCCTGTTACTCATTTCACTTGCTATACTACATATGATAGATGTTATGGTGGGAAAACTTATTGCATTAGTGATATCTATAGTGTCCTGATATATGGTGTAACGTGCAGACTGGATAACCACAAGGTACCGGTGAAGGCACGTGTGAAAAAAATGCCAATTGCAGGTCATTATAAACCACTTCTGAAGAAGAGCATGTATGAAGCATGCCAGATTCAGTGACAAATCTGAGTGGGAAATGGTCTGAGATAGCAATGACTTTTGGAAACATTGGGGCTACCTTGCATCTCTATACCTTCCGTACCAGCTACCCTATTTGCAAATTGAAAGCTGTTAGAGAAGTCTAGTAATAGTGGCCTGAGCATGTTTAGTGATGAAGAATTTTCTGTCTCTCCCTTACCCTCTATCTGTGATTCCCCACCCTTTTCCTTTTCCTTGTTATTACCTTGTTCCAAAACATGTGGTGCAATGTAATGTTCCTTGCTGCTGCTTATATTTCATTCTTTCAATGCATGCTTTTCTTAACTCATCTAATGTATACCTGCTTTGTGATTAATAATGTGAAATTGCTTACTCATACTTGCTTTTGTGCTGTTATATTTCTTCTCCGTATTGCTATTTCATGCATTATGCTTATTCTGATCCTGTACTTGTGGTCTTTCATGTATTTTCCCTGACTCCCTTGTCCTATTCATACTTCCAATGGTATTTCACCTGTGGTGTGTTTTATTTCTGATTTTCTTTTGTAACAATATCCTGCTGTGCCATCCCTGTTTTGTTTGCTCTCCCTTTCCTTATATCCTATCACTTCCTTTCCCCTTCCTCCTTCCCTACCCCTCACAGCCTGATGGAATCATCTGCCACTTCGCTAGTCTTCTCCTCCGATTCCCTAAAAAGGCGGGACAAAGCACGGCGCAAAACTGCCACCACAGAGGATATGTTATTCACCAATGGCTCTGAGAAGAATGGAAATGCAAGTGGCACCGATGGCAGCACGAACACCACACCAGCAGGAACCATCATCAGTTCAATGCCAATTGCTGCCCTGGAGCGCTTAGCTGTGGAGCGTTCCAGCTCAGATCGCTCCATCCCAGACCGAATGCCTTCAGGTTTAGGCATGGATCGAATGACATCAAGTTTGGAAGGAGTTTTAAGTGATGATGGCCTTCTGATGCCTCCCTCGTCCACCACTCTTAGGGCAGTACCAAGAGTAACATCAGCTCCAAATGCTCTTAAGTAAGTTTAGTTTTGAATATCAGATTTAGTTTTACTTGTTTGTCCCGTAAGATATAGTGTTTGAATGGTACTAATACATTTGTCGGAAATTAACCCAATTTTGTTATTCATTAACTTATTTGCTTAGTTATTTCCTAGAGTAAGTACAGTACTTACGTAATATTTTAGGTGATGAACTTTGGCAGATGGATTTAACAATAGAAAAGTGAATGCAAATTGACTTCTTGAGTTTCATTTTTTGTATTGTATTTTACAGAAGTGATGAATTATTGAAATGTTTCTTCTATTTTTTCAAAAGTATTGCTTACAAATTCATACTATGCATATAATTTTTGCTGCTTGATAAGTTTTTAGTTTTGGTTTTGTGACTGTGAAAGCTGTATTTTCCTTGATAACTTGCTTCTTGAAAAGTGTTTTTAATTCCATAGTTTGTCAGTGTTACATTGAAATCGTGTGTATCCCCCTTTTTTTCTAACATCTGTCTGTTTTGTTTGAAAGACTCTGTCTTCATGTTGTGTTCATTTGTGCATTTGTGCTGTAATAGCACTCCTGCATAATGACATTATTAATGAGGTCAAGCCAGCATCACAGTGCCAACAAAATTGATCAAGCACAACAGGATCCTTACACTAAGTCATATTACACATAATGAAATTGTATTAATTGGGAAGTTGAACTTCACCGTCCAGAACTGCACATTAGTGGAATTAACCGGAGACTAACCAGCAGCAGAATAGCAGAGCCCACACTAACCTCTGGCCTCGGCTTGGGCTGGCTTGGCTTACAGGAATCTGATGTCCAATCGACCTGACAAAGCATCACCAATTCTTAGTCGCAAGTCATATGAACGCCAAGAATCCACTTCTCCCCGACTGGGTAGAAGGTCCCTCTCTTCTCTTAGCACCTCAAATCTAAATTATTCACGACAAAATTCTGCGTGAGTAGCAGTATGTTGTTAAATCGATTTTCAAACATGTTTTTCATAGTACAGAGCTTAGGTTACAGATCATAATTGACAGTAACATTATGAATATATAAAGTACAGTTAACAACATGTGACACTACAGTTATTGTGGTATCTATTGGATTGGTTACATAAACACCATTTTTTTTTTTTTAAAGTACAGTACACATCATTATTTACAGTAGTTATTCTTCTGGTGACATTAAACATACAGAATATTGATGCATCTAAGCAGCTGCCTAAATTACAGTGTTACTAACAGCACTACATTTTATCCATATCTGATGACTAGAATTTTAATACTAAACATTAGTTACCTAGGTGCACATCCCCTTGGTTGCCTTTCAAGAACACTGAGAAGAAAAACAAGTGAATCAAACAGCAACTATCCCTTGATATTACATCAACAAAATGACATCAGTTTGCACAGTTTCTCCATGCACATAAGGTGGCATCATCATGAGTGGTTAGTTATTCCAGAGCCTTGAAATGATTGAGTAAACATCTTGTTGCTCACCATGATGAGTAATGCTCTTCTTTGTTTAGCACCCAAAACTAAGGTCTCAGAGCTAACTTGACTCTCTGGGAAACTGTAGAAATGCTCTGGAAGTTATATTTTTGTCAGAATAAACATGCACTGGCCCTTCTTTGTCTCACACGGCCTACAAAATGCTGTGTGGGCTTTATAGAAATATGATGAGATAGATTAGTTGAAACTTTTCTTCCAATCTCTGGAATATAAAGTGAAATTAGCCGTGGAAGAAACTCATTAAGATGCGATTCTACCAGGATCATATGTACTTGAAAAAAAGAAAAAAATAAATAAATAAATAAATAAATAGTGTGTATTGGTAGTACACTGTATTGATGATTTGAGGAACAAAATTTGGTTATAGCTACAATTGTTCCACAGTGTGTAATGCACACATCATATTGGACCATCCATTGTTTTTGGGTGGGAGGATGAAGCCGTGTATAGTTATCAGATGTTTGCCTTGTTTTAGAGACAGCTCATGATTACCTGAAGCCATTGCCTTGTATTTTGATAGAAGTAACATCTGGGTAATTTGCTTTGTAGAATTTTATGATCATTCTCCTGCACTTTAGATTATATATTAATATGTATGTCTTACCTTCTGATGATGGGATATTTGTGTAGTAAACCATAATTAAATAGGGTGGGTGGAACTTATGCTTTAAACAAAGCATTTTAACATCTAAAGAAGACACAGTTGAACAATAGCAAGTTATTAGTTGCACTTTGATTATTAACAAATCATGGTACAAATGCTGTTAGGTTTAATGTGTTTGAAGTTAGCATACATTTTTTGCAGCTCATCATTCATTATGTTGATTGCACTACATTCTAAATTGTGTCACTAATGACTGTTCTTGTTTTCATTATTCTCAAATAGGGACAACAATCCAGAGATGACCCCACCCACTTCTCCAACCACCTATCGGCGTTCCACATCCAGGGAAGAGAATGTTTTCTCTCGTTTAACCTCAACTACATCCTCTACTCGAGAAACAAGGCCAAACACAGGCATCATCAACCCACATGCTGGAAGGGTAGGCATATGATGTTTTCAGAGATGTAGGAATCGTGAGTAAAATCTTCTTCCTCTGTCTTTTCAATTATCTGAGCAATCTATTTTCAAGAAATGAACCATCCCTTGAGGGTTCTGACAGAGACTTCAAACTATTGTCTGATTAAACGCCATAGTAGTGCATTTAGAAGAGAACTGAAAAAGAGTACAGTAGTCACATATTTACACAGGTGTTGACTTCCAGTGTTCGAATGATGCAAAGTACCCTTGAATATAGGCTCTTAACAGCAGAGCTTTGCCAGTCAGCCATGAGGCCACATAGGAGTGTGAACTCTAAATGGATACATTGATTGTCTCATTTTTCCAAGTAAATTGTGAGCCCCTTTTCTCTATCTGTAACACAGGAGTAAAGATATGGCATTTTCAGATAGCTGGAAAAATCACTCATTATTATTGTATACATTACAGAATTATATAATAGACAGCTATACTAATTGTTAAGACTTGGCATTTTGTTCTTAAAGGCAAGTCAGCGATCTGTTTTGGCGTGCACACATGTTGCTCAGGGGCACTCTAAGGCTGTGCTGTCAGTTTATGCAACTGATGATCTCCTCTTCTCTGCATCCAAAGGTAAGATTATAAGTGATCTTTGTAGATACTAATCCTTTTACCGTACTATCATTGCATAGCAGATGCTGCCTTTAGTTCAGTTTGCTTCTTTGAATATCTCTCTGCTTGATTTTAGTGATGCAGGCCAACTAGAACATGCCAGATTTATATACATCAGATTCAACAGGATGTTAAGACCAGCAAAATTATATTAGATTTTGGCATTCATCACTTTTTTTTTTTTTTTTTTGGGGGGGGGGCAAACTATATTTCAGACTTTATCAAATATACAGGAAGCATCATTATACATTCTGTAGGTTGGCAATCCTATTAAGTATCTGTAGATTTTTTTTTTGTGCCGTCTTGAAAATGGAGTTCTTTGGTGATCATTTGAGTAGAGAATTTTTGTTAACACTTAAAATTCTGCTCCACTATATATGTGAGAAGTTTCGAGCTGATACTTGACACTTCCAGCTAATTATTTGAAATTACTTAACCAATGCACATGCAGAGCAAAACTGATAAAAAAACTTGAATGCATAGTGCAACATATACAGTTTCTTCAAATAGCAACAAAGAACAATGAGAGCAAAACAACCAGTTGTCATGAATATGCACTACCAGGTACACTCATAGCAACATCCAAACACACATCAGTTTAATGAGGTTGACAGTGAACGATGCTGTGGAAATTGCAAAGATTGAACAACTAGAGGCTGTAACAAGCAGCTTGGTATGAAACTCGTTAAAAAGTTGTGAATGTGTACTTTTATATTATCAGAACAATGGAATAAGCTTAGTGATGAAATTCTAAATGTAGATAGTTTATAAAGATCAAAAGGTTGTGTGACTGTGAAGTTCAAGATATTAGGCCCCATGACTGTATAACTTCTTCCTCGTGCTGTCAAAATAAGGGATTACTTCTTACTAATGTACTTCCTTCCCAAGGAGTCTCTTTAATTCTTATGAGGCTTTTGCAGGACTTGGGAAGCTGACCAAGTCCTTTGATTGGGACAACAGACATAAAGTGTTGTGATGCTGTATGTGCATTTGTGTGCAGAGAGTGCAGGGCAATTGACTAGTAATTGTTTGATGTCTTCTTTACGATAGTTGCACTGTGTGCATGGTAAGTTTTAGGATATGTTGTAACGTTGTTTATAGTGTTGCAGTGATGGGTGATGTCCAGAGCATTAGTGGGAGAGTGTAACTTGAGTTGGGAGGCTGGTTATTTAGTGCATGTCTGATTAATTCAGTGTATGTGTGTTTTTTCATTGTTATTTTTGTTGGGTGGTGTAATTTGTGAGTAGAGGTTACTGAAGTAAGAAGCTGGGGTAAGATTTTAATTTCTACTTGGGAGTTGGTGGATAGAGTGGTGTGAGTGGGAGGGGTCTAGTGCTTTTTTTTTAATGTTAGCTGAGACTGCATGGGCAACTGAGGCCCTAATCAAGGCCATTCCATGAGTCAGTTGTTGCTCACGGATGATACAGCACTGGTGGCTGATTTGAGTGAGAAACTGCAAGAGTTGGTGACTGAGTTTGGAAAAGTGTGTGAAAGGAGAAAGTTGAGAGTAAATGTGAATA
>JAYMFT010073550.1:0-14507 GCA_038088735.1 Panulirus argus
TATTACCACATTCTCTGCGTTCTTTCTTCACTTCGCGCTCGAGTCTAATTCTCTTCTATCTATCCTGTTGTTCACTGCCCACTTCCGTTTCGTCTCTTTTCCGTTTATTACCACATTCTCTGCGTTCTTTCTTCACTTCGCGCTCGAGTCTAATTCTCTTCTATCTATCCTGTTGTTCACTGTCCACTTCCGTTTCGTCTCTTTTCCGTTTATGGCGTTTGCAATCAGGTTGCTAATTGTTCCTCTAGACCGCATTAATGACATTTTCTATGGGGTCGCTGCAAATGTCATCATACAACTTCATTTCTAATCTATACCTTTTGTCGTAAACCTTCAGGTAGATATATCCTCCCCTGTAATCCACCACGGCGTTGGTGGTACAGAGGAATTTCTACCCTAGCGAGAAATGACACGACTGAATCTCAGGCGCGCGTGTTACATCCGTACAGACATTGGCATTCTCGTCCATGCAAATCTTGAGGCTTTTCACGCCACAGAAGCACGTGTATGTTGGCAAATCTTCTATACCATCCCTACAGATTTGGGATTCGTAATCGCCAGTGGTAAGGACGACAATCTTCGGACGATCCTACAGGTTTGGGTGGAAGTGTGCGGACAGGAAACAATCCGTCATTAGTTTTGCGCTCCTCGTCTTGACTGAGACTTCTTGTTGATATAGGACTGTGTTCCACGCGTTGAACTTCTGAATGATGCCGTTATCAGACAGAGTCTTTCTTCCTATCTGGCAGAGCTTCTGCTCTTTATCTACCTTGGGCAAGATCCTCACGTCCGTCATCAGTCGGACGCCGTAGGACAAGCTCAGCTAGATAGTTCCGGTCTCTCTCACGCGCAGGAGTTTTAACCCAAGGGAACTTTTGAAAAAGGATGTTGTGAAGCGCACTATTTTCTTGGTGAGACCCAAATGCTCGGCCAAACTCCACGTCATGTAGGTGTGGAGTACAGCTGTAGTAACCTTAGCCGCAAACTGAATGTTCTTATATTTTACATGCACATGGGTCAGGTTGATTGATTCAACACAAGGGAGGTTGTCCAGTGAAGGCATCTTCGCCCACTGAGGAGCAGGGTTCAGATACAGCTTCAAGGCTCCAGACCAGCTGATCGCTGGACGACTGTTGTTTTTTCTCACTGACTTCAAAGAGGCGCTCTTGGTGCTTGGTCTTAGGTTCATTTTTTTTTAATCAGTTTCTTAAAGATCATTACGCAGAGTGCGCCAATCGGTGTCGGACGGAATACCACTTGAAGGAAATTTAGTAATGTTATTGATGAACACATGTTAACTATTCTACAGTTTTGTAGTGCAGTTATAGAATGGTTGTAAAGACAGCATTGTACAAATGCCTCCAAGGTATAGAAAAGAGGAAAAGATGTGGATGAGAAGAGGCTGGTGAAAGTTAACTTGGAAACGAGACATGTGAAGATATACCAGGAGGGACTGAGCGTAGATGGGAAAAAGGTGGGAGTAAACGAAGCCAGGGGAAGTGGATGAGGAATATTAGGTTTCTAGGGAAGTATTACTGGCATGTGCGAGAGAAGTGGGGAGGGTGGAATGCAGGCAGTTGAGAAAGGACAGTGATTTATGGGATGATGAGGTTCAGCATCAAGTGAAAGAGAAAAAAGGAGGTTTATGGGCGGTGATCACAGGGAAGGAGTGCATGTGACAGGAAATATACGAGAAAGCGCTGACACTGAAAAACACGACAAATGAGACGATGTGAGAATCAACAAACTTCGGAAGAACAACAGAATGTTTTGGAAGGAGGTTAATGGCCTGAGAAAATGGAGGACAAATGAAAACGCCGGTGAAGAGGGCGAATGGGACTAAAAGGGTGACAGGTAGTGATGAGGTTAGGAGATGGTGTATTTTGAAGGACTGTTGAATGTGTTTGATGATAGGGTGGCAGATGTAGGGTGTTTGGGTTAGGGTGGTTTGAGAAGTGAGAAGGTCATGGAGAGTGGTTTGGTGAAGAGAGAAGAGGTGGTGAAAGCCTTGCTAAGATGAAACGTGGCAAGGCGACTGGAGTGGATGACATTGCAGTTAAATATCTCATGGGGATAACTGTATTCTTGATAGGTTAGTTAGGATTTTCAGAGTACCTGAGGACCGGCGGATTGCATGTCTAGTGCCACTATACAAAGGTGGTGAGTGTTCAAACTACAGAGGCATAAGTCTGTTGAGCGTTCCCAAGTAAGCTGTATGGGAGAGTGGTGAGTGAGAGGGTGGTGTCACGGAGAAAGCATCAGACTCGAAAGGAACGATGTACTTTCCGAAGTAGTAAAGGAAGAGTAAGAGCTGGGCCGCGCTAGGCACCGCCACAGACAACTCTGCAAGGGCTCACTTTTATCAGTCTCTCGTTTTGTTTAAGGTCAGAGTCAAGACGCGGTGTATATCAGTATATTGTAGGGGATTCCCTCCCCTCTATCTTTTAGCCGTATGTGAAAGTTATATGTTGCTAGTTACTGTAGGAGACCTCCTCTCTCCTGGCTTCACTCTCGTCGATGTAAATGATCATTGTTTACATATAGAAGTTACGCACAGTGTATGAGAACGAACTTAAGGGACAGGCAGGATGACCTGCTGGTACTGTAGTGGATCTTCTTGTTCCAAACTCACAGAATCTTTTATTTACATATAGATGATACGTACCATCTTTAGTATACACTTCTAGATGACGAAAGTCTCCCTGGATATGGCATGTAGGTGGAACAAACCTGTCGGTGACAGGGCGAATCCATTTTCGGGCAAAATGAATTTAGAGTTTGGAGTTCGCGGGCGAAGTCGAAGTCTCTCTGATACCATCTTGTTGATGAGCCGGGTTCAAATGGTCTGTAGACGGACCAAATATAACCCGAGTTCAGGTCCCCAGGGGTGATTGATGCTGACGTGGAACCTCCCCCGGGTAATAGATTAAAAACAGCCGATCACTTGTCGGCTCCATAAATGGTCGGGATTGGAGATGAATCCGGCCCAGTCGGAGAGTGCATCGTTAAATCTCCTGGAAACAGAGGATTACATAGCACCGGTTTTTACTGGTAAGAGAAATCAAATTCTTAGATAGAAAGAAAAAATGAAATAGCAACAGGTGTGTAAAGAAAGGGGATCTTAATTCTAAATCTTGAGGATTCTTATGCGCTCACACTCATGTGATTGAGTTGTAACTCCAGCAGTGAGTGGAGGAAGTTAATGTCAACGTCTCGTTGCGTAAAGCAACAGACACTCAGACATAACTCAGGATGTCGTGTTTATATGTGGCTTATGGAAGCCGCTTCTTGGTCCCGCGCATCCCTCGCTGCTGCCACACGCTCCCCAGAAAATAATGCACTGGGAATAAATTCGTATCTATAAATAATGGTTTTTGTATGTCTGTCTGTGATTACTACCTCTCATCTACAAATAATGCTTTTGTGTGTTTGTCTGTCTCTTTGCGTGTATTATTACTAATTGCGATTAATGTTTGTCTCTTATATGTAACTTGTATTAGCCAGGTACCATTAATTACAGACCAGCCTCGAAGGGAGGAGGAGGAACACCTGGGTGTTGAGTGTGGCGCTGACTGTCATGCCCAGGATTCGAACCTATGTGGGTTCGATCCTGGGCTGGCCTGTAATACCGGGGTTAGTGATGCTAACCACTTCGCCACGGAGGTCCATAACAAGAGGGTATTGATTCTAGATTTTTCGAAATTTTGAAAAAAAATTTGTCACTAATTGCGTGTGTGTGTGTGTGTGTGTGTGTATGCGATAGAGAGAGAAAAAAAAGTTTAAATGCGGCCAAAGGTTGGTCTTTAACCTTGCCTAGCGAAGATGACGGTATGCGAAGGTGAGGGTGATAGTGAAGATGAGTATGGTGACCCAGCTTAGTAAAGATAGGGGTGTAGTGAAGATGAGTGTACCTAGCTTAGTAAAGATAGAGGTGTAGTGAAGATGAGTGTACCTAGCTTAGTAAAGATAGGGGTGTAGTGAAGATGAGTGTACTAACCTACCTAGCCTAGTGAAGATGAAGGTGTAGTGAAAGATGAGGATACGCTGAAGAAGAGAGAGAGGCACAGGGAAGATGAGAGCGTAGCAAAGACGAATATAATGAACGCAGTAAGATCCTTGAACACGGTGAAGACAATGATATAGCGAAGATGATTATGATATGGTGAAGATAATGGGGCTATGAGGAGGAAGTTGTAGTGAAGATGACGGTGTAGTGTGGTAGATAAGAGTGTAACAAAAGGGAGTTTGTCGCGAGAACAAGAGGCTGTGGTGATGATGAGGTCTGCGGTGAAGATATGTCAGTGAAGATCAGTGTGTAGTGAAGATGAAAAATTTAGTGAAGATGGTCCTCTTTTACCATATTCCTTAAGTGATCCAAGTTAGGTTCACGGCATCTCTAAGTCTTTAGTATATATATATTGCAGGGTTCTTTTTTTATTGTATGATTATACAAATAACTGCGTTATTTCATTTCGCCTGGCGATGTGTGGGGAAAGTCTTAAAACTCGTTTAGTTATAGAAAAGAGCTTTAGACATAGGAAAGTAAGGCTTCTCCGGTGTGGAACCCTGTAGAGTTGAGGCTTAGACAGAGATGATGGTAAGGTTCCACCAGACTGGAGCTCCGAAGCTGGGGTTCCACCAGACTGGAGCTCCGAAGCTGGGGTTCCTCCAGTGGTGGAGCCCCGTAACTTCCATGAGTAAAGTTGGACGGTTATCGTCAAAGACTTGAAGTTTGTGCCTGGATTGCACGACGTTATTGACGCGTGGAACAAGCTCCCATAGCATGCCGTTGATAGCGGCGGTGTTAACGTACAAAATTTAGGCTTTATCATCACCTGTCACGCTCCGGAATTAAATCATTCATGTAATCAATCATCGTAACGTTGTGGTATATCATGCTACCTTCTCAACCACCGATCTGTCCCTGGCCATGCTGCAGTAACGTACCAACATCGATTAACTCGTGTCGCCTGCTTAAAGGGGACAAGAAGGGATTATTGGGTCGTCCTTCCACACCTAGAGTAATAACAGACATAGTAAGTCTCTATAACAGAAAGTGAAGGGATATATGTCGTTGGTGATGGGATGCATGACATAGGCACGTTCATTCTACCTTTTGACTTCCCTGTGAAGATTTCCTTCAAGCATTTTAATCCTGCAAGGTATTTTTTTTTTCTCTCTACCTGTTTTCCGTCCGGCGTGTTACCGGAGGGTGGGGAGAGATCCTTTGCTTTGCTATCCTTTTCCAGTAGCGTTAAGGCCAGACCGCCAAGCTCGTTGGACCTTGGGTCTGTGTGGTCTGTGCATCTGTGTAACTCTCGTGTCTCAAGAAGATAGAGAAAATGGATGGATTTTAAACCTATACTGAGAAAGTTTGAAATCAATCTGTAGGAAAGAAAAAAGCGATGATCTAATCGTATTAATTCAAGCCTTCGGACTCCCACCCCACGCTAATGTCAAGAGATATAAAAGGAAAGAGAATTGTTCAAAGCTTTCTGGTGAAGTGAAAGAAATGATGTTGAGGCGCTGTGGACGGGGTTTATTTAACAGATGACATGACTTCGGCGGAACTGATCTGGTAAACAAGAGAGATATGTAAAAGTTGGCAACCGAAGCATTACCTGCATTGTGTGTGTGTGTGTGTGTGTTTGTGTGGTTATTATTCCTGTGTTACCGGGAGAGAGTTTTACACTCGTGTTGCCCCGTCTCATAACCTTGTGTATATGTATGTATCATGTCCTTTACTCACACACACACACACACACCAGCCTAAGTGTGTGTGTGTGTGTGTGTGTGTGTGTGTGTGTATGTGTGTCTGTGTGTGTGTGTGTGCGTGTGTGGTCAGCATATAATGTGAGAGCAACGCCTGAGACCTTGAACTCCTAACATGGACATTATGCTAGCCTTTTGCTCCTATGTTAGGATGAACTGCTTTATCATAGCACTTTCACTGCATTCCTAGTCGCTGGTTTTTGCTGTGGAAATAACCCATTTGGGTCACAAGGGCCGTAAGCCTCGCGTTCTCTGTGTCTTTATACGGCTCCTAGACCTCCTCTCAGCACTACCAGTGCTGGGTCTGTGAAATTCGCCGACGCTGGCGTTACTTCGACGCCAGTGAACCTTGGCAACACTGTCCTATTATGCTGCTTTTTTTTTCAGCGTTAGCAATACTGTCGTTACTATCCTGTTGAAGCATTTGCAGCACTTTTTTTTTTCAACACCGTTACTCCGTAACACACCCGTAACAACGCTGCCCAAGATCACAGGTCTCAAAACTGTGATAACACTGCCCCAGGCCAGCGTCACACAGCCATAGTAACATAGTCCTAGACCACCGTCACGCAGCCGTAGCGCCGTCACGCAACCATAGTAACACCAGCCTAGACCAGTGTCATATTACCATGGCAACAATTCCCTAGGAAGGTGTGACACAACCTATGGCAACACTGCCCCCCCCCAAAAAAAAAAGCTAGCCACAAGCAACCTCAAAACACCGTCACCCAACCACGGCCAAACCGCCCCCCCCCCCCACACACACTCACCACCGTCACACAACCATAGTAACACACTCCCCCCCCCCCACCTCCACCCCTCACTCATACAATACAGCCTTGGCAGCACTACCCACATTCACCAAATCACCACTTTAACCTCAGCAACACTGCTTTCCTTCCTTTACTTAACCTTAACCCCTACTGTATTATAACCTCTTCACAACACCGTTCTCGTAACGATCAATTCGCCACTAAAACAACAATTTTAACAACAGTTGTCATGGGTAAAACCAATTTCTCCAGCGAGGAGGCGTTGGCAGTACTGCTGCTCATGTACCTTTGGTATGCAGCCTTGGCAACGCTGACCCCTCAGACAATCGGCGTTGGCAATTCTGGTTTCGTAATCGCATCTCGGTTTTTATAACACTGGCAACGCCGCCGCCCGCCCCCTCTGTGCCTCGTGGTGGTAACCTCCTCACTGGCAATCGCGCTGTGTGGACAATGCCAAAGGCTGGCGCCATCGCTAAACCCGTAATTACATCCAGTAATTACCGAAGATGCAATGAGGGCGGTAATTTTTTTTGGGGGGATGTATTTGGATACTGGACTGAATTCCCGCGCCGAGAGAGGGGGGTTGCACAGACCACAAGCGCTTGGAAGAGGGTTAAAGAAAACGGGATCCGATTGTTATTGACGTGATAGTAAACTATTAATACCAGTGTTGGTGTTGGCCCGGCTCACTCTACACTCTTCTCTCTTACAAAGAAGAGGTCGGTTTGATTTTGTACAGTCGTCTCCTTTGCTCGCCTGATTGGATAAATCGTTCATTTATATTTCCAAGTTCCACTGTAGGCTGGGGTGGTGGTCTGCTGTAGTACCTTCACCGTACTGGGGTTTTCACACGGGTTACGATCTCTCTCTCTCTCTCTCTCTCTCTCTCTCTCAGGTGTTACCCCCCCCCAACCCCCATTTATCATTCTGAATTACAGTATTTATCAACTGTAGTGCCTGGAAGTCCCTGTAAGTAATTCACATCAGGGGCTATGTTTACCATGATGATATTGCTGATTATGTTGCTCAATGACGCCTCGTGTTCTCTCTCTCTCTCTCTCTCTCTCTCTCTTATTTCCTCCTTACCTTCCCCTTGGCCTCTGCTGCCCACGTCTTGCTTTCTTCCTGCTGCTGCTGGTGTAGTTCAGGGAACACCAGCGGACTTAACACATCGCCAAACTCCTCGCCCACCACCCCATCAGCCAGCCAGCCAGCCTCGACAACACTCCATAAAGGTGCGCTATTGATAAAGGTCGTCCTCTCTCCTGGTTAGGTAAGGTCGCCGCATTTAAAGGTCTTCCTCTCTCTTAGTTAGGCAAGGTCGCCATTGACGAGAGGCTGTCCTCTTGCCCATTTAGGCAAGGTCACTACAGGTAGAGGTCGTCCTCGTCCTCTTCATCAGTGATGGACCGTCGTCCCCCTCCCCTACTTAGGCAAGGTCACCGGAGCCCTATCTCCGTTATCAAGCCGTCCTGACCCTACGTGGATACGAGTTCGGGGGTGGGGTTATCCCTTTCACTTGGCCCCTCCATATCAGTCATTCATTCCATTCCCTCCTCTCCCCTCCCTCCACACCTGTTACAGGTGTCCCGCTCACAACTGTCCACCCACCTGCTTCACTCGCATTTGTAGCTCATCCCTCTCACGCTCCTGTCGTTCTCCCACACACACACACACACACACACACACACACACACCTGTGGTTCTCTCTCACACCTGCGATTCTTTCACTTGTAAATCATTCGGGTCACGCCCAGTTGTGCGTACGGTCGTTCCGTTTACTGACTCCCACGACGACAGCTGAGACACTATAGTCAGTTGTCGTTCTCACAGCGTTTGCACTAGGGGTCCGCAGAAATGCTAAGGCTCAGACCATGAAACTTTACAGAACAGAGTAGGTCAGCAGAGGCCCCCCGCGTCCGAATGTCGTTCTTTGAGGTGTGTGAGACACACAACGCTTGAAATTCAAAACGTGATGTGCCTCATGGCGGGTGTGGTGAAGACCATAGAGGAACTGCTGCAGCAGTAGTGAGCTTGGGAGTGTGTGGCTCACACACAAGGACTGACGGAGGTGTACGCGAATGTGACAGCCCTACAGGGGGCGGCTCAGGCCTGAGGTATACTGAGGCCATCGTCATGGGGGCCGATGGAGCTCACGTCTTCAATCTGCAATATTGTTGGGGTCTTAAACCTCTCCTCCCACTCCTTACCCCTCCTGCACTTGGCATCAAGTGTTCATATATTGCCTCGTGGTCAGGTACCATATGCAGCATGGAGGACGTCGTCTCTATCATCCCTGACTCACTCTCTCTCTTTCTCTCTCTCTCTCTCTCTCTCTCTCTCTCTCTCCTTCCCTGTCTGTCTGTCTGTCTGTCTGTTTCCTGCCCACCACATAATGCATTCAGTGACACGCTGCTGCCTCGTCAGTTCCTCAAAGCACCAGCAGGAGCTGGGTGTGTGGGAGAGGGGTTTCTCTCTCTCCCTCTCTCTCTCTCTCTCTCTCACGCCTTGAGCTTCCTGCTTCCTGGGAATACATTAACATTGACTCCTTCTTAATTGGACTCCTGAGAGAGACGTCGCGTTAAAAGGTCTTTCTTCCCCGTCTCTTCCACCTCTTGATATTTTCTTTTTTCTTTTTTTTTTCTTCTTTCCTTTCGCATATTCGCTGTTTCCCCCTGAGCATACCTCGTGAGAGACGCGTCTGAAGCCTTCCTTCCATCATCTCTCATTACGTTTCTTTCTTCTCAAACTTCCTGTTCGCTGTAACAAAATACGTGGCCACGCCCGGCCGGGGCTGGCCTGGGTGGGCAGGGGAGGGTAACTGGGTCAAGGCTGTCCCTTGCGTCTTGCCTCACCTGTCACAACACAGATACGGCAGGACGGGCCCCTAGGGACTCATGGGGCCCTTGGGGATTCGTGGGGCTCCTGGGGATTCGTGGGGCTCCTGAGGATACGTGGGGTTCCTGAGGTCTCGTAAGGCTCTTGAGGTCTCGTGGGGTTCCTGAGGACTCGTGGGGCTCCTTAGAACTTGTGGGGTTCCTTGAGGACTCGTGGGGCTCCTGAGGTCTCGCAGGGCTCCTGGGGACTTGTAGGCTCCTAAGACTTGCGGTCATCACTGATTAATATCGTCCACTACGATGATGTCTGTAGTGGGAGGCTTGGTTGCATGTGACCACAGAGTCTGGTGGATAATGAAGATGTACGAGGAATATTCAACCCTTCATTTGGACACCTGTTTGTACCTAGTTCGGTATCAGCAGGATTAGTTATGTAACCTCTCAGGAAAACATTTGTATGAAGAATTAGCTTTTTATATTCTTTATTTGGTAATATCAATGTACTTACGTCTCGATCTTGTAATAGTGACTCGATGTTACTTGCCAGGGTCTGGAGAGAGGATCAGTTGCCCCCTGCAAGCACTGCAAGGAGAAATAGTTGCTCCTCCCTTCCTCCTAAAAGCACTGCAAGTGATACAGTTGCCCCCTGCAAGCACGGCAAGAAACGGGACTATTGAACGTGGGAGGCACTGAGACACCTTCAGTTCCTAATCAGCGCTAAATTTAGCAGACGAGGCGTTGAAGGACACAACAAATAAGGAACTTAACAGACGAGAAACTCTTTAGTTCAGGAATGTTACTTAGCTCTTAAGATGCTTAGCAGATAGGAACTTAAAAGCTGAGGAACTTGGTACACAGGCAACTTAGCAGTTAAGGAACTTACCAGATAAGGAACTTCGACCATAAGATACATAGCTGATAAGGAAAGTCTTTCATAGGAAACTTGTCAAACAAGGGAATTAGTGGATGAAGACGACCCAGTAGATCATTAGGCGTAGGTGGAAGAAGAAAATCAGAAACTGTAAACTTGGTGCCATATGGGGGTTGTTCTTCCTCTCATCGCCTCCCGTTTCAGTAATCCTCCAGGTACCACCTCTCCAACCATCACTTACTGCCCGCTGTGATGTTGCTGCCCCTCTCACTATTCTACAGGTATCATTTCGGCCACTGCTCCCGCGTATTCCAGTCAACTAAGGCTTAAACCCGAGGAGTGCTTATGGCTGCTGCATCCTACAGTATCTGTGTGGAGACGGGCCAGACGAGGATTGACCGTTAATATGCCTCTTTCTTTTCCCGAACAGCGACGCTGCGTATGTCTCTTCCTTCTTCAGTCCATCCATCTTCCCACAACCACTCTGCCCCCGGGAGTCAAGTCTATCCACACTCGAGAAGCTCTGATTAATTTCTCTTCTGATTTTTCTCATAAACATTTTTCATTAAATCCGAGGTGGTCATGACAGGACCCATGTTTCACACGTGCCATGTCGCTCACTATGAACAAAAAAAAAAGAGTGAAACTGGTCATAAACTTGGTCTGAGCTGACCTCAACCTACCCTATCACTAATTGTCACTAATTGCAATTATCCGCTTGTGCTGTACGGGGAGGGAAGGAGTTCTACACTCGTGGGGTTCCCCCCCGCCTCTCTCGGCCATTCTCCACTATCATATAACCTTCTGAACTTCTGTATGTTGTCTACGTGTACCACACTTACCTTGTTCAGTTTATGCCATTCGCCCACCACTCTTTCACTGTACAAGTACTTCATTACATGTACTCTGGTTGTCCAAGACATATATGTACATCTTTCGAAAAACTGTTCTCCCTGGTAATCCGGTTTGAGATGCTGATGGATGTGATCAGGTCACCCATCACTCCTCTCTCTTCCAAGGTAGGCGAATCCAAGGCTTCTTCTAGCCCTTTTCCTTAGGTCACTGATGTAGTGATGCTGGCTGTGTGGCGGTGTTGGTCAGGACGCCAGACAACAGGATGGTGTCATTGCCTCTCTCTCTCTCTCGCTCTCTCTCTCTCCGACCTTGAGGAACCAGCCAACCACTTGGGGTAGGGAGTCGTTCGGTGGTTGGAGACGTGAACCGCCTTGTTCGGTTGTTAAGTGTTGTCTCACACCTCCAGGTTGTGAGTACGGATTCAACTGGCAGATGCACGGGTTGTTATGAGTTGTGGATTACCTTTGATTGTGTATAATCTAAAGTCTAAACCCCCTGAGCACGACGGTGCTATGACCTCGCACATCTTAAAAGACAGAGGTTTTTTTCACGTTCCTCCCAAATTCGCAAATACTTTCCCTTGTCTCTTCCTTTTTCCCTTTCATTAACCACCCTGTATTCCAGTTAAGGCCTGGCTCTGATGTGGACTTTTGTCCGTGACTGGAGCTTCCAAAGTAAGAAGAAAAATTATCAATTGTGTTCTTCAGGTATTTTACATTCACGAAATCAGTTCTAAATCGCCTATGTTAATGTTTAGTGTCCATTGCCCCCCATAAGCTGTACCAGAAATTCTTTTTCAGACTTATTTCAGTTATTTCAGAGGAAAGTTGCCAATGACTGAAAAGTTTTTGGTTTAAGAAATATGATGATGATATAAATATTGTTGCCTAGAGATCTAGGCGAAGATGTTCGAGATAACAAGCTAATAATTGCCTTTTTCTCTTCACAGGTAAGTGTGAGCAGAGTTGAGGTGATGTTGTTATGATCAGCTGGCGGTGCAACAGACAATGCAGCAACAGCTGACAGTGCAACAGATGATGCAGCGACAGCTGAAGGTGCAACAGGTGATTGCAGCAACAGCTGGTGGTACAACAGATGACGCTGCAACAGCCCTTCAAGTGATTACGAGTGTTCTTTGAGGACAGGTGTGTGTGTGTATAAGGTTCTGGTGAGTTAATTATGTGGGACTGTTTGGGAATTTCACCTAGAGCAGAGATGCTAACAGACTAACTACAGGAAAAAAAACCGAGAGGACGAAAGGAGAAAAGAAAGAGAAGGAAGAAAAAAGAGAGAGAAAGATATAAACAAGAGAAATGTCGAAAGAGAAAAGATAGAGACAAGCAACGAACAGGTTAAAAGATGGGTAAAAAAAGAGAGAATGAGAGAGTACATACGTACTTACGATGAGATCGTGCCACTGGGTAAACGCGTAGCGCTCACCGCAGGAAATGTAGACTTAAGAATGAAGCCATCAAGTGTTATGTGTGAAGAGAGATTGCCAGCAGCCCACGTGTTGGGTGATGCAGAGAGAAAAGACAGCAAGATGGCACAAGGAGGAGAACTTGACAGCCACTGTATCTTTGCCGGCAGAAGGAAATATTCTCTTTCGTCTAATAACAATGATAATGATTTTAGCAGTAATAATAATAATAATAATAATAATAATAATGATAATGATAATATTAACAATAATAATTATTTTTATTATCACTATTATTATCATTATTATTATTATTATTATTATTATTATTATAAATATTAATATTATTATTATTATTATCATTATTATTATTTTGATGATGATATTAACATTAAAATTATACTAATAATGATAATAATAATAATAATAATAATAATAATAATAATAAACTAAATACTGAACAGAATACAGCTAAAGACTAGATATATACAAAGAACTTGCACAACAGTTAAGAGACACTTGTTCATTTTGCAATCTATATACAATTAAAATCCTTACGTGCATAGACATATGTCGTCGGCTTTATGGCTTTATGTTAACCCAACAAAACTAACATGTTACCTGGTTCTTCTGATATCTGGTTCTGATACCTGGATCCTCTGTTATCTGGTTCCCCTAATATATGGTTCCTCTATTATCTGGGATTTCTAACATATGGTTCCTTTGTTATCTTTTTATCTGATATTTAGTTTCTGTTTTTCTTTGTGATTACGGAATATCTAATTCCGGATTCCCTTGATATCTTATTTATCTTAATATACTAATTCTACTCATCTTGATATCGTAAAGTATACATAAGTTAAGTAAGATTTCCTAGTGTGTTGATATCATACACAAGAAATCTTTGTTATATCAAGCAAGCACTTATTCACCAGGAACTTTTATCATGTGAGCTGATTTAATCTTTAAGAATGTACACACACACACACACACACACACACACACACGAGTTATAGTGCATTGTTATGTACACGTTTGATACTTAGTGATATCTTTTTGATATCTTTATTCATATCTAAGATTTATTCGTTCTTTCGCAATCTTATTATATGTCAAAAATTAAAATGATTGAAAAGCAGTCTGTGTTGTAAATATCTAAAAAGGACATTTAACTTTTACGCGCGCGCGCGCGTGTGTGTGTGTGTGTGTGTGTGTGTGTGTGTGTATCCTAAGACTAAGGATGAAGACATGACGAGGAACCTGTCAATATGAGACACACGTCTCACGGTACACTTCTCCTTAGACTATCGTACTGAAGGGATTAAATCATCGTACACAGAGGGTTAGATTATCGTACTGAAGGAAATAGATTATCAAACACAAAAGGTTAGATTATCGTACACAAAAGGTTGACTCATAGTACGAAGAGCTTGGGTCATAGTACACAAGTTGAATTATCGTACTTAAGAGAGGAGATTGTTGTACACAAGGGGTTAAGTACTCCATCCTCTCAACTGTGGTACCCCTCACCAGTGGTACCCCTTGCCCGTGGTACCCCTCATCCGTGGTACCCCTCACCCGTTTTACCCCCTCACCCGTTTTACCCCCTCATCCGTGGTACCCCCTCACCCGTGGTACCTCCTCACCCGTGGTACCCCTCACCCGTGGTACCCCTCACCTTGAACCGGGCAACTTCAATGACCTTCTTACCAATCTGAGTCATGCAAGAAATCTGGAGTGACTGGAACTGCAAGGGAATAGAATCACACACCCTGATGACATGACTCGATGGACTGGAAGGGCTGGATATGCAAGCTGGGCCAAACCTGGAAGGAGTTACAAGGAGTTCCAGTGTCGGTGTCTTGAGGGACACTGCTGTTATGTTCAATGAGAAAGACTGAACACGTCTTGCTCAATATATATATATATATATATATATATATATATATATATATATATATATATATATTTTTTTTAAT
>JAYMFT010073561.1:0-28850 GCA_038088735.1 Panulirus argus
TGCCCTGGTTCAGCCCATTGACAGCACGTCGACCCCGGTATACCACATCGTTCCATTTCACTCTATTCCGGGCACACATTTCACCCTCCTGCATGTTCAGGCCCCGACCTCTCAAAATCCCTTTCACTCCATCTATGCTTAGGGCCAAATACCTAAAGAAAAGAAAGAAACTATCAGATAGAGCACTCATAAATCTGCAAAATGTTCATTTCACCAAATTCCTAAAATTCAATTCTGCCATCCTTCCCATAGAACTGTTCTCCTTATAGAAAAAACATCTATATTTCCTCTTCTTACTAAAATATGAATTCAGCTTGGTAGTAAGCAGATTCCTAGGTGTTCAAATGTCTCCTCAAGATGTGGTGTTTAAGATTTGACTTTTGTGCAGACCGATGTGAGCAATATGGGCAAGCAAAAGGCTTCTCCCCTGTATGGATGCGAGTATGTCGCTGTAGGTCCACCTTGTCTCTGGCATGGTACCCACAATAGCTGCATCCATGGGAAGGCCTGCCTGCCCTGACCTGGCATCGCTGAACCTACGGGAACAGGAGAACCTAATTCACTCATGGCCCATGTACTCAATCTTCACATTTTTCTGGTACAACCATTAGACAGTATGAATAACAATACCTGTGTTTTTGTCCCAAAGAACACCAGGTTTACTTCTCAGTCACTTGATGATCACAGAGGATTAGAAACAAGAGCCTCACTGTCCTAAATAACAAGAAATGTAATCATATGACCTGTGGCGAAATGTAATCATATGACCTGTGGCCACTAAGCAGTGCTCAGGATCAAAAAGAACGTATATGAACTGGAAGTCTCAATTTACAACACTGGAAACTCATCTATCTAAAAGATATTTACGAAAACTTTCCACTGTCATGGAGAGTCTAGTGGTCTCCAGCATTTAACTCCTAAAGATGCGGGCTATAGCTGAGAAGCCTGCAGCAATAAACCATCTGTAGGATAAAAATGTATGCATCTTGTTCAGAGTCTGAACATAATGTAATCTTGTCCTCCAGGAAAGAACTTTTAAGCAAATGTTCTGCAGACAGACAAATGGATATACAGCACACAGTCAAACAATCTACAGTCATTTAACTTTCCTCATTATATCAAGTAAAGTAACTCGGCAAATGATTGGATGTTGGAATGACTAATGGAGATGAATTAATAGCTTGACAAACCATGGAATGAAATAAGAGATGGAGTGATAGAAAGACGTTCTAACCACTGTATATCAACTGGCTTTACCAGTTGTGGAAAAAAAAAAAAAAAAAAAAAAAAAAAAAAAAAAAAAAAAACACCAAGTTCTTAAGTCATACTTTTTCATCCCCCCAAGGTCATAACCTAGGATTAAGAAAGGTATAACTAAAGGGTAAGTACATTTTGATATTATGTTCCAAATATGAATGAAACTGATCAATCAATGATGTATCAGCTGTTGGAACAATTCAAACAAATGTTTTCATTCCAAGTCCTAATTCTTCAGCTGAAAACTCCACAATGGGCCATGACACTTTAGTTTCTTTCTTTGATTCTGACTGAGCCAACTTAGCACCCATGGCAATCAAACTTTTTCTACAAAACATTTTATATAACATAAAAACAGTTTCATCACTAATGTTTCTATTATATTCATTTATGGCTAGAGGCATAAATGATGATTGCCTTTAAGAGACACATGTTCAGCACACAAAACATTCTGTGGGCACTATAGGATACAGACCAAACACAAAATTTAGTGGGAGTATAAAATGAATAATGTGTTGCTCATATTTATGTTGCTAGTTCAAATTACCTAATTCTTCCAAAGGATTATTCCATTATGCTTTTCAGTCTCAAACATGAAATAATTTGAAATGACAGTGATACCAACTGATGGAAACATCGTTCCAAAAGGTAAAAGCCCTCAATCTAGCATGTATAGAGTATGTTACTGTTTAATTTAAATAAAATCTTTACAGTCATATTTACTTGTAAGTATTATGAGTGGAAAGCTCATTCATATTAAGGCAATCCAAAATGTTTAACCTGTTTTCATCTTATTATAAAATCAAATGTTAGGAAATGTTTATGATGTTGGGGTAGATTGCATGGGTGTGTCATATGTGATGCCTAGCATGGATGGTGTTTCGGTGAGTGGGAGATGTTGATTATTCGGGGTGATGTGAGGATGCAGGCTGGATTCATCTGTCTGGTATTAAAATGGTACAGGTCAATTTCGATGGTGATGCAGTCACTGTGTTTTGTGAAGGTCATGCTCTGTGTGATACAATGCAGCATGTTTACTTTTGCCTATGCAGTGTTTGGGAGCTGCGATGTAGCTGTCAAGGCATCAGCATAAAAGAAGACATGCTGGAAGAATCTGAAGTGAGTTGGAGACATAACTCCATTATAGTTTGAGGATTTTAGAAGTGTGGCCTTTGTAGGTGGCTGGCTTGGGAACTGGTTATGAAGTTTATGATTTTTCATTTCTATGAAAGGCCATATCTGCTATGTGAGGAACCATACAGAGACAGTATAGAATGCTTGGTTGGCGTCTATTCCTACTATTACCGCATGTGAGAGGGGGTGTGTTTGGTTGATGCCATCCAGAATGTATCTTATGAGGTTTGCATGTGGTAATGTTGTGTTTGGGTCTAAAAAATTATTGAGAAGTTAAGAGTGGGGCATTAAGGTTGATTCCTTATGAAGTCATAAGTTTTATAAGGAGTTGGAATGTTGATTACTATGGTCTTTTGTGGTGACAGGAAGAAGGGAAATATTTCTAAATTTTCTAAGAAGGGAAATATTTCTAAATTTTCTAAAATTTCCTTATTTAACTTGAATTACTCACTAAGACATTTTTTTCTCTTGTGTGATTACAACTTTGCCCATTAACTATTTCCTTGGTTATGACCATGAAGGTTTTGGGGAAAATGTGTCGAGGTCAGGCGTTTTGACTATTGTTCTAAGCTTCATGATCACAACAAAAAATTGGCAAAATTCAAAGAGCATGCATGGGAACACAAGGGCAACTGAATGGAATATTACTAAAGATTACTAGGTGTTGAGGGGGTACAAAAGCCTTAAAGGGTTAGGATTATCAAAGGGCCTGGAATGGAAAGTAACACAAAGGCCCAAGACGTCTGTCCAAAGCCCTGGTTCTTGGCTAAGCTAGGTTAGCGACCTCCAAAAGAAATGCAATAATCACCATGGAGGCCCTTCCGGTGGTTTGAGCACTTTAACACAAGTGAGAATTGATGTATGTTTAAGAATAAGAACAGAAAGTTATCACAAGCTAGCATATGGCCATGCAGAAGTTCAGTTCCAGCTACAAGTAATGCATCCAGATGCAACGTCCAGGAATAAACAATTAGCTTCTAATGAACGTAACTGCCCAATGTTGTTTATGTTGAGTCAGTTAGTCCTAGTGAGATGATAGAAGTTTTGCATAGTTTTACAGGAGTTTATTTTTTCTCAGTCCAAATGTGATGATGGAAAATCTTGCTTAGAATCACAGGACCTAGCCCTCACCTAACCCCAGCATGGTATCTCTGAGAGAACTGTATAGGTACACAGCTTTAACAGCAAGTGTTTCATGCCATCAGAAAGTCATGTAGTTAGTGATTCTGTAACACTCCTGAGGGTACACACCCATGTATATATGACTGCTGAGCAATCTAGGATAAAACACTGATGGCCAAGAACATCTAAAGATATTTGACATCATGTAGGTAAATGCTCATGATGGGCTATCCATTATGGAATTGTTTCATAACTCTTGTCTATGTTGACTTTTGTTGCTTTCATAGTGCTGTGAACAAATGTTTCTGTAGACACCCTCGATGGATTTACAAGTTCTTCAACACAGAGTTCATCACACATCATCTGTGGATTTACACATTCTTAGGTTTAAGTTCCTCATTCATCTTAAAGGATTAATCAAAAGTGGTTGAAGATTTTTTTTTTTTTTTTTTTGTCATTTGATATTCATAATTTTTCTAGATCTTGTGAAATAGTATCCATAACAAACACTATTCACTGCTATTAGGGATGCCATTATGAGTAGGCAATTAAGCTATTAGGGATGACATTGTGTGAAACAATACCTATGGAGGTTAAGAGAAAAATAGGCATTTATTTGCTCAATTTCAGGTCTTAGAAAAACTTTCATTTTGAAGTTGGTTCCACCACAAGGAATACTAAGGGGAGTGGTAAAAGAAAATCAGACCAGGTAAGGAACTGATCATTTTGTCTTCTTGCAAGTCATCACCCCAGTAGTGTATAAAGTATAATACATGGAGGAGTACATGATTTAAGTACAAAATATTTG
Source organism: Panulirus argus (assembly GCA_038088735.1). Lineage (NCBI taxonomy): Eukaryota > Metazoa > Arthropoda > Malacostraca > Decapoda > Palinuridae > Panulirus > Panulirus argus. The sequence continues at coordinate 4,322 of JAYMFT010073561.1, forward strand.
GGGCTCTTTCTGGAATAAACAGCAAGACAATGCATTCCTTGTCCTCACACATAGAAATGCAGTTTGAATTCCTAGGGATTAAAATTTGATCGTTAAATAAACAAGTGACCACAGTGAGTGATGCCATGCAAGCAGCAAGGACTGTAGGCATAAGATTAAACAGGATGATACAGGAATAGCAAATCAGAATGGAAATTTTGCTCATGGACTGCTGGGTCAAGTTACTTACAACAAAGTTTATGACTATAATATTGACAAACCTTCTGAGGACAAATGAAAACAAGGACAATTCAAAAGCCAAGGGGATATCTTCAACTCACAACATACTGCAGACTTTATGGAACTCTATTACCCTTTTTGTCACTTACAGCTTTCAAGAAAAGGAACCATTAGCTCACTTTAATGCCTCATTCCTTCCAATTTAGACTCACATAAAAAGTGATAAATTCACATTCCTTCCAATTTAGACTCACATAAAAAGTGATAAATTCAACCAGTTTACAGAGTGGGAAATGCATTAATGCCACAAATGTTAGTCATATTTTGTATAATCTTTTAAGTTATATTACTGGTGACTCTGTCACAAATAAGGTTATCATACAGTACTAAAAAACAATGAACTGGATTTGTTCACTCACTTCAAGAAAAAGAGTGATACTGTCCCCCAATTACTTTTAAGCTATGGAGAGCTGCCTAAGAGGGTAGAAGATATGAAAAACTCTTGAGATTCTTCCAAACAAGGGAAATCTTGTCAGAGGAGATAGAGAGTGTGAATAACTTTTTAGATTTTTCCAGATGAGAAAGGTTAAGGTTATACCAAATAAAAGGAACCCCACTTTGGAAGTTGGAAGACTGAGGCTATTAAAAAAAAAACAAAGGGAGAAAAATCTTATCAACGAAGGTGGAAGATGTGTACAAAAGAGAGAAACTCCATCAAGGAAAGTGGAAAATGTACTACATACTGAGTGTTTCCCAAACAAAAACAACCCTGCTGAAAAAGTTAGATGCTATATAGACAAGAAAGTTTCCAAATGATAAGTTACCACAAACCTATACTTTTTTTATTATGAACATTGTAATGTACATCATTTCATAACTGATAATCTTCTTCAAGTTTAAGCTGGTTTGGTTGCAAAAAATTTCACAGATATTGGTTAACGTATATTCTAATATGTAAAAGAACTGCTTTTATTTGTTTCTGCAAGCATTTCCAATATATGGATGTAGTCTTCATTTCAGATGATTTCTTATATCACTATCATATGAAAACCGCTTATAATTTGTTGTGTGGAAGTGTCATTTTCATTATATCGAAGAGTTCAGGTCATAAAAATCATCATGCTTTGCCTGATGTAAGGAAAAATGAAATTCAGGATTTTGTTTGATAGCTGGTTATTTTGCATATCTTGCTATTTTCTTTGTAATACTGATCAGTCTATTTTACTCATATTATTACGATATTGGGTACATTGTATATTCTTATAATTCTGTGTATTGTATCTATGTAAATCACGTAGATATCTTCCAATGACTGCAATTACAGTCCTTTTCTTGCTTACATTTCTACCTTGTTAATTATTACATCGAGTATGCATTCACCTGCAACACATTTCAGACACTGATATATCTGTTTTCATGATAGCACATTTCAATTGTGGTACCTAGCCTAGCTTGGCAAGTACAAAAATTCAGCACATTCCAATACAATCTCATCTCAATGTGCTCAGCATTGCTCAGCACACAGCTCTTTGCAAACCTCCATTTGAAACCATTTTATCTCAGCTTGACTTCAGTGATAAACACTCACAGATTCCCCCTTGTCTAACAAACAAAATACTGACAAAGCATATATAGAACATAATGATTTGACAAGTATTAAACAACTGTACTCCTAACCCCATATTGAACTCGACTCCACCATACATACATCCATTTCAAAGCATACTCCCTGGGCGTGTATGAGTTACTTTTTTTTCTGCTATCTGGACACCAACCATCTCTCCAACACTACAAACACTGATTCACCATACCACAAGACATTCATGTCCAAGATAAAACTTCCATGGGGAAGATGCTGAACACCCACATAAATACTCATCCCACAGACATACAGTAAAAAAAAACACCACAGCACTTCTTGACATGTGGTTCCACACAATAAACAAGTGCAATATACCTACTTGCTTAATTCCTGCCCTAGGGGTTCCTTCTATCCTTTCTACTTATGGCAGGACCAAAGGTGATAGAGTACAGAGGTGTGCATATACATAAATATGTGGGGAAAATGCTGGGCATCTGGGCAATAAGTTTTTGGTGCCTTCATTGTGGAAACTGCATCCCAGACATATAGGACTTCTGGTATATGTTAAAATGGGGAAAATCAGAGTGTAGATGGGGAAGCGTGACTTGTGTTTGTCTGCGACTGTGGCTTCTGAGGGGTGTATGTTCGGTGAGGTGGAGTTGAAAACTAAGTTGGGATACCAGCTGTTTAGCACAATTTGGGGTAGGGAATCTGTGGGCTAAGTTGCTGAAGTGTGAGGCAGGGATAAGCTTTTTATTTCTACATGGGGCTTGGTGGTTAATTATTGAAAGGTTTGGGTGGGAGAAGTCTACTGTTGTTGAACAGAATTCACTGCTCAGCATACTAAGGTAAAATTGTATTCGTAGGATCTTTGTCATATTGTGAAGATGTTGAGTGTTTAGGGTTGCTAGACAGACAGTGGTTGTTCTGAGTGCTATAAACTGTGTGGATTGCAGCTTTGTCGTATTGATTTCTGAAAAGGTGGAAGACCAGCCAGGCGAAGTGCAGAGTGGAGTTGATGAATTGTTTGTGGATAATGCTTAGGGATTCTTTTCATTGTCCAAATTTGGTGCCAGTTAGTGTTTATTTTGTATGTTGCATTTATGTTCGATGTTTTGGGGTGGGGAATGAATGTTTTGTGTTTTGTATGTCCTGCTTATAATGGTTGTTGTTTAGTTCAGTGACTGGAAGGTCTGAGCTGGATTCATCACTATCTGGGATTAAAAGAGAGACTGAAGACTTCTGTGGAGATACTGATATTATGTTCTGGGTGAGTCACTATTCCAAGTAAGCAACGCAGTGCTGCATATTTGGTGCTGCTACTGTGGTGTTGGGCAGGAGGATACACTCCACAGCTCTACCTATTTATTCATTTATCTATAATTACCCTAGGACACCTTTATAATAAGAGGCTCCTGCTTCGTAAAACTGCCCTCTTCCAGTAGCAGGGAAATATGGGCTCCTTCTTAGTGACAAGTTCTTCGATGAGACTGCATTCCCAACGATAAAGCCCTGCTAAAATTTTTTCTTTTATGTTGAAGGCTCCAGTCACGGGCAAAAGTGGCTTTTAATTCCTGGTTTAACACCAGGAATGCTAAGCCTAGTTACACACAAACACACACATATATATATATATATATATATAATTAGTAGTAGTATGCATATGTATACAGGTGAAACTAGACTCCACCCACAGAAAGTTATACTGTAAGTGAAAATTCCCTTTTGGCATTGCTGTATCACTGGGAGCACAGACTCTTCAAAAGTCTCACTCCAAAGCAGTCCTGCATTTCTCTGTTCCTTAAATGTCTCATTCCAAAGAAGTCCTGCATTTCCCTGTTAACAAGAAGAAGTAGTGTAGCTATGGAGCTACATGAGCTCCAGGGTAACATCAGGACCTCTTCTTAGAAAAGGGGTCTTGAGGCAATTATACATGAAAATCAAAATTAAAATGAATAAATACACACACACACACACACACACACAGAATAAAGAGAGCTAAGTTACATGGAAGTCTAAAGCTTTAAATCTGCCCAACTTGGAAGAGAAAAGAGGGGTGACATCACAACCTGCAAGTTTTTAAAACAGATTGGTGACGTGAACAGTAAACGGTTCTTCAAGAGACACAGGGATAGAGGAAGCAAAGAACATAACAAGAAATTAAGCAAGAAACTTGTAAAATAAGATGTAAAGAAGTACTTTTATAGTACGAGAGTAGCGGATGAATGTAACAAAATGACTAAGGATACAGTTAATGCAGGCAACATACTTAAACTTCAGAAGTTGCATGATGGAGAATGATAAAGATATGGGATAGTACAAGTGTAAAACTTCCTCCCCATTCTGTACAAACAGGCAGTAACACACACACACACACACACATATATTTATATGTATCTACTTATTTGTTATCTTCCTCAGTAACAACAAATTACATATACTATGAAATAATTTAATAATTGTATGTACATAACAGAAAAAGGCATGAAATTCATGAATTTCCTTGTATATATGTAAAGGTTTATCAGTGCTATAAGTAAATCTTTTGTAACAATTTTCATAAAGAATTATCCAAAGTGTGTGGGGATTTCTCTGTATTTCATACAGATATGAAAACTTTAAGCCTTGGATAAATGTAGCATCTTGTTCAATCTTTTCCTTGGCTTCTCCATCTGAATAAATTTTCTGAAACATCAGAAATTTTCATAAGTAAGAAGATTTCTCAGTTTTGTCTGTAATTCACATCCTATGTAAATCATATGCCTTCATGATATGTTTAGTATCTCAATCAACCTTTTCCTCTGTTAGTAATTTTTACGTAATTTTCATAAGATTTTGGAAAGGCAGTTTAAAGCTGAGGTAATAAATATTTCATAGGATTTTTATGTCATGTAAACAAACTTCATAGTCTTATGTAATGAAAATTAAATAAAAAAATAACACTCATTTTTTGGTAGAGGACTGAAGCCTTCATGGAACCCTCTTAATATTTCATTTTTTGAAAGAAGAGTGCTGTTCCTTCCCCAACCCTCTTTTATCTCTTAACTAGGTGACCTCCCTTTTCTTCCTTCAAGCCAGCATGAAAGTCCTCTCATAGGCAGATCATCTTACAAATGATTCACAGTACCCTACAACTACGCAAGAGACAATGAACATGCAGCCTACATAACACAGTTACAACACTGGCTAGTTCAAAAATGACATCTGCATCCCCACATGAATCCAATGTCACCCCCTAACACCTGACAGACTTGAATTAAAATGGCATCCATGCATTACCATAAATAACCAACCACTCCTAATAAAACAATCCAACTATATGAGGAATTACGAATAATATACACACAAAGAAGACATAAACAGACTATGTTCCCTTTGAACACTTACCAATCCCAGTTCTGGACAATAAAAGTTCACTCATTCTTAATTCATCCCTTCCACCTTAAACTTTGTCTCACAAATCACACAAAAAAGAAGCCAGAACAATCATTAGATACTTAGCAATTACAGACACTTGACACCTACACAACAAAACAAAAATACCTCAAATAAAATCCCAAATCAACAAGCTCATTACCCACTTTTATGAAAAAGCAAGAAGCCTCTTCCACCCAGGCCATTACATAACCAACCATCAACCCCAATACTGAAACAAAAAGCTCAACCTGTCTCCCACTTTAGCAACTTATGCTATCAGATCCCCTCACCTCCAGCAAATACCAAACTGAAAAAAACATATTCACACTGTGATGACACAACAAGCATAAAAAACTGCCACCATGATCCATCTTGAACTCCAATGCATAAGGCATACATCTATCTGAAACTAATGTACACTCATCAGAAACTTGAGAGTCACACTTTGTCGTCCACCTTCTGGACACCACCCTGTTCTTCAATATTACAAACATTAATTCATCATCCATTCAATGGACCCCCATACTCAAAAGAGAACTTCCAAAATGAAAATACTGAATGCCTATGCCTCCTTAATTGCCCTGAACTCATCCCACATAGACAAATACACATTCACTACACTTCCATTCAACACCGGAACAAAAAAACGTATCCTTCCAATCTATCTCATTTTGATGTGCTGAGTACCCAATTTTGTGCAAGAGCACCTGCCTCCTTTCATTCCAGCCACTTCATAACCAATAACTGACCTCCATGCAGGAATAAAAAGCTCACCTCAACCTTATGCTTCAGCTACCTGTCATTACATATCCCCCTCAACAAGCACTAACTTAACAAAACACAGTCACACTGGAAAGACACAATATAAGCACAAAAAATGTCCTCACAACAAAATCTTGAATTCCATTCCACTACACACATGCCCATCTGAAACTGCAATCTCCGACAAACAGGAATTACATCAACACGCTTGTACTCTGGACACCACCCTTCTCTTTGAAAATGTAAACACTGATTCAAAATGCTGCAGGACTTCACACACTCAAGAAGCAACCTCAACAATGATGCTGAACACTTATCCCCTAACTGCCCTACACTTGCTACTGTTTGGACAAACATCCAGCACCACCACACTTCATAACCTGTGGTCCCTCCCTGAAGATGGGCATGGATATCTTCCCAAGCATTTTGGGAATTGCAAAAATTGGGGTACAAAGGTTGCAAGATTCACCACATAAACAGTACATAGTCACTGGGTATGCCGATATTGCAACCAATACAGTTCTTGGGAAAAAAAAAAGAGAGCATATGAAATGTCTGGGGTAAACCATGGAAAGGTCTGTGGGGCCTGGATGTGGAAAGGGAGCTGTGGTTTCAGTGCATTACACATGACAGCTAGAGACTGAATGTGAGCGAATGTGGCCATTTCATCTGTCTTCTGGTGCTACCTCGCCGGCGTGGGGGTTGGCAAAGCTATTTTCCCGTGGGGTGGGGTGGCATCAGGAGTGGATGGGGGCAAGCAAGTCTAAATATGTACATGTGTATGTGTATGTATGTATATGTTGATATGTATACATATATATGTACGGTGCATATGTGGGCATGTATGTATATATGTGTGTAGGCAGGGGATGGGTCTTTCTTTGTCTGTTTCCTGGCGCTACCTCGCTGACGCGGGAAACAGCGATCAAGTATAATAAAATAAATAAATGTAATATATATATATATATATATATATATATATATATATATATATTCACTTGAAGCAGATTATCTTTTAAGACATGGATTAAGGAACAGCATATTTGTAGTTGTTGACATTCTTTCTTAAGTTATCTAGTTCTCTTTAACGGAATTCTTCCAAATGTCAGCAAAAACACGACACAAAGTGTTCCCTAAAAGGAGATGAATATAATAACATTGGTATATTTCAGCTCTCATTTCTGCTAATAGGTAACATTTTAATAGGCTCTGTTGATATTTTACATCAACTTAAAATTTTTCCCTTTTATAAATTAACATATCAACCTTATTCACTGGCATTTTCAATCATATATATTGCTCTAGTCATGCCCTGTGGGTATTTCTGTAATCACAACAAAATATGTAATTTTTTCTCTTTACTAATGTTTTATCATTTCCTACATTACCGAGGTAGTATCAGGAACAGACGAAGATATGGCCTCATTTGCTCACATTCACTCTCTAGCTGTTGTGCATTATGCTCTGAAACTAGAGCCCCTGTCCACAACCAGGCTCCATAGATCTTTTTGTGGCTTCCCCTGAATTCTTCATATGCCATGGTTCAGCCCATTGACAGTATGTCATCCCCTGTCTATCACACCACTGTAATTTTGCTCTGTTCCTTGCAAGCCTTACATCATCCTGCATAATCATGCCCCAAACCTTCAAAGCATCTTTCTCTCCTTCCTTCCACCTCTTCCTGGTATCCCCCTTTTCCTAGTTCCTATCATTTCTGACATGTATACACTCTTAGTCATCGTCTACATGTGTCCAAACCATTTCCACACATCCTCATCAGCTTTCTTATACAAACTTATTACAACACCTCTCTCTTACCTTATCATATTTTACTCAATCAACCCTTCTCACACCACATATTGTCCTCAAAAATTTAATTTCCAGCACAGCTACCCACTTCTTTACATTTTTGTTAAAGGCCCATGATTTGCATCCATACAGCACTGATGGGACTACTATACCATCAAACATATCCATTTTTGCCCTTAAAGACACTGAACTCACTTTCCACACATTTCTTACTGTACCCATGACCTTAACCCTTCTCACCCATCCTATGGCTCACTTCAGTTTCAGTGGTTCTATTCTAAGCCATATCCACTCCTGGATATCTAAAGCATTTCACTTCCTCGAAGTTCTTTCCATTCAAACTCACATTATAAACAACATGAGCCACATGTACATTGAAAATCCTAACCAACAAACCAGCAACACAAGAACCATCATTCTTAAGATATTCAACTGCAGTCCCATCCACTCCAGCTGCATTTCATCTTACACAAGGGTTTCACCACCACCTCTCTTTTCTCCAAACCATTTTCCATGGTGCTCTCACTTGGCACACCTCCATGCTCAAAGCATCCCCTATCTGCCACTCTAACTCTGAGCACATTTAATAGCCCTTAAAAATACCTGTTCAACTCACTTTTGCCTATTACCAATTCCCCATTTGCCCCTTCACTGATTTTCCCATTTGTTCTCTTACACTACTAACCTTCTAAAGCATTTTCTTATTCTCCCTGAAGTGTGTTTACACTCACTCACCCCAACTCTCATTTGCTCGCTTTTTCAGCCACTGCACCTTCTTGACCTCCAATTGCTTTCTCTTGTACATCTCTCAATCATTTGCACTCTTTCCCTTAAGTTACACTGATATACTTTCCTTTTCTGTTTTACGAACAATGTAACTGCCTCATCCCACCACTCACTACCTTTCTCACTTGCCCACCTCTCACATACTTCTCTCAATCATGCCAGCACTGCTTCCCTAAGTTCCCCCCCCTCCTCTAGCTTCATTTACTCCCACCTTATGCCATTTTACACTTGGTCTTTTCTGGTATCTCTTCTCAGAAACCTCTTTTCCTAACTCATTCACTTTCATAGCTTTCACACCAATATTATATGCAGTCATTTCCGTAAAGCATCACAAACCTGCACCAAGTAATGATAAAACTTCCCACCAGTTGCTCATCACAGCTCATTTACTTTCAAGAGTCTCCTTTGCAAGCTTATCAATTAGTAGATAATCCATCTTTCCTTACTCACCCATGTATACTTACATATGTTCCTCTATTTAAACCAGATATTCCAAAATAAAAAGTCCTTTTTCAGCACACAACTCCAGAGGCTGTCCACGTTTCTTATTTACAACACTGAGTATCCTCAACTATACTCTCAACTGTCACATTACCCACTCATGTATTCAAAATCACCCATCATAAATACTTGACCCCTAGCATCAAAACTTTTGAAAAATTCACTTGGGTCCTTCCAGAAAACTTGCCCCTTTTCCTTTTCAATTACATTTCTGCTGAGTGGTGAGGGAGTTTTACACTTGGATCCCATCTCTTGAACATTCTCTACTTCCATACAACTTGTTGATTTATTATTGTATGCTCTCTGCATTAACCATGTCCTCAGTCATTATGTTCCATTCATCCATGACTCTTATACTCTAAATGTACTTCTATATATCTTTTTAAACAAATTTCTTGCTTAATTTCATGGTATGTTATCTGGTTGCTCTAGGTGCTTAAGCACAAATAATCATCCACCTCTCGTAAACCACTTTCAGTGTTTCCCACATCATCCCTACACTCTTTTACACATTCCCACAACTCCTCTTTCAGCAGGAGTGCTATCCCTTCCTTGTCTCTGGCCTTCACACTAACCCTTAGACATTCCTAAACCATTCTTTCCCCTTTCCCTTCAGTTTTGTTTTGCTCATTGCTAGAACATCCAGGTTCCTCTCCTCAAACATACTACCCATCCCTCCCATCTTATCTTGGTTGCATCCACAGGGATTCAGAGAGAAAAATTGTTGAGGATGATGCAAGGGTATGTGATGAGTTTTTATAGTGGAAAACACTATAGCCCTATCACCAGTGAGATATAATGGGGAGGAGGTTTTGTAAATCATTGAGATATCTAGAAAAAATATTAACAATACTAAAAGAGGACTTGACCCGTACAAGGCTCAAGGTCAAGATGAAATTTCACCATATGTGCTAAAGATGTGTGCTGATATGCTAGATAAGCCACTTGAATGACTGTTCAAGATGTCATTGGAGAGAGACAAAGTGCCAGGGGAATGGAAAAGGACACCAGGGACAGGTATTGAGCTACAGACAGATCTCATTAATGAGTGTGGTGTGTAAGTTTCTGTAAAAGATTATAAAACAGCAAGTGGATGACTTCCTAAGGAGGAGAAATTTCCAAAGTGAGAGACAGCAAGGTTTTAGTGAAAGGAGACCATGTGTAAACTAACCTCTTAGAGTTTTATGAGAAAGTGAAATCTGTCCTGGGCAAAATGGAAGGCTGGGTGTATTGTCTGTATCTGGACCACCAAAAAGCATTTGATGCTCTTTCAGATGGGAGGCTGATTAAGAAGCTGGATCACCAGGCATGAATAAGGGTGAAACTCCTACAATGGAGAGAAAATGACCTCAATTGTAGGGAACAAAGGACACATGTTAAAGGAGCCTTTGCCAAACAGATGGAAGTGATCAGTGGAGTGTCACAGGGGTCAGTTTGGGGACCATTACTCTCCTTGATCTATGTTAATGACATGCCAAAAATTGTGGAACCCTACCTGATTATGTTTACAAATGATCCAAAGGTCATCAGGGAAGTGAAAAGTGAGGAGGATTGCATTGCCTTACAAGGAGACCTAAGCAGATTCCAAAGTTGATCTGAATAATGTATGATGAAATTCAACCTGAGCAAAAGTAAAGTAAAGAGGATGAGACAAAGAAAAAGACGACCACAATATTATTACCTAACAGGAAATAAGCTTCAAGATTCTGTGTGTGAGAAGAACTTGGAAGTCAACATCATTCCTAAATAGTCACAAGAGACATATTAAGGAAATAGGGAGACAACTATGCTGACAAATATCAAAATAAGCTTTTTATGTAAATGGGTGAAGAAATATTTAGCATGCTATTTATACCCTACATAAAGCCAAAACTACAATATACTTCACAGGTTTGGCTAATGCCCCTAAAAAAAGAACACAAAAAGATGACACAGAAGGTCTGGAGGAGGGCAAAAGATGGTACCAGAATTTAGAGAATAAAGTTACAGGGAAAGGCTTGGAGGCTTTAAATTTACCCACCTTGGAAGAGAAGAGGGAGGGGTGACCTTTTACAACCTTAATTTTCAAAAGAGACAAATAATGTGGAAAGTGAATAGTTCTTTGAGAGATGTAGGGATACAGCTGTCAGAGGACATAACATGAAATTGTGCAAGAAACTTGTTGATAAGGATGTAAAGAAATACTTTAATGGTATAAGTGCTGTGGGTGAATGGAAAAGTATGACTGAGGACATGGTTATTGCAAACAGAATACATCATTTTAAAAGTTTGTATTATAGAAAATGTTCAAGAGATGGGGCCCCAAATGTATGAAACTCCCTCTCCATACAGAACAAGTAGATAATTACATTTAGACACCCCAGCCTGAAGCTCTGAAAAGCATAAGCTCTCCTCACTTGGCTTCTTCTTCTTATCCAGTTTTGAGAAATGAAATACCAAGAAAGAAGGGTTTGCTGCCCCCTTTAGTCTCCTTCTACGATACACAGGGAACATGCGAGAAGCTTATTACAATACAGACCTAAATTGACAAAAATTGATAAATTAACTAAATCCCCTTCGTGTGACTATAAATCTGTCACTATTTTTTCACTCTTCTATGCATTGATGCTTCTCATCCAATATGATGGTGTCCCTTTAATGTAGCTTACAAATTCTAATTTTTTTTAATATTTTTCTTGATTGCAGTCTTAACCTTCTTTATGTCTGTTTCAGCTTAAAGCAGTGTTTCCAAACGTTTGCTTTGTGTAACGTTAACTTGTCTTTATTCCATTTTGTGCACCACCTTACATCTAAATTCTCATTTTTGTATAGTTCAGTAAAGAACTTTGAGTTTAATAATCTAATGGCAATACTTAACAAAGAAATCCATGAAATCTACCACCCAACATACCCACCCACATCCATAAATGGAATTTCTGTGTAACACCACATACCAGCTGGAAGGCTTTTGCCTACCTCTGGTTGGGAACCACTAACTGATAATTCATATATTAGTAGTCAACCATCTCAAAGAACTTAACTTTCATTCAAAATCCCAGGCCTTTTTACCCATAGCAATAGCAATACATATACACTCTGCAGTAGCCTCATCTCACATACCTGTAAATTATACACATTCTACTGTCTTACACCTTTGATTGATACTCATCCATTTGGTTATTTTACCTTGAGATATCTACCTCTTCCATAAATTTCTCTTATTTATCTATTATCTCATATCCATGATGTTTAAAGTTTCTTCTTTATTTTTACATACTTGATCATTTTCTGTATAAGTGCCAGGAACAGAGGAAAAAAGGCTGCATCTACTCATATCCATTCTGTAGCTGTCATGTGCAATCAACCAAAACCACAACTCCCTAACCACAACCAGGCTCCACAGACCTTTCCATGATGCTTCACATGCCCTGGTTCAGTCCACAGACAGCTTGTTGACCCCTATATACCCTATCGTTCCAAACCACTCTATCTCATGCATGCCATTCACCCTCCTGCAGTTTAGACCTTCAAAATTTCCTTAATTCCATCCTTCCATCTCCAGTCTGGTCCCCTCCAATCCTGAAATATATATCCTTTTTGTCAACCATTCCTCATTCTCTCCATATGTCTAAACCATTTCAGCATATCCTCTTCATCTCTCTGAACCTCATTCTTTTTATTACCATACCAGTCTCTTACTCTTTCATTACTTATTACATCAAACCACCTCAAACTACATATTGTCCTCAAACATTTCCTTTCCTACACATCCACCCTCCTCCACACAGCCTTATCTATAGCCCATGCCTCTCATCCGCATAATGTTTTCGGGACTACTATACCTTCAAACAAACCCATTTTTGCCCTCCCAGATAAGGATTTTTCCTTCCACAAGTTCAGTGTTCCTAGACCCTTCATCCCCTTCCCCACCTTATAACTCACTGCCATGTCTACTCCTAGGTATGTGCATATATGTGTATATATGTGTATGTGAGTGGATGGGTCTTTCTTTGTTTCCTGGTGCTATACTGCTAACATGGGAAAAGCGATCAAGTATAATAAAGTAAAAATGTTTAATATGGAGAAATAACTGGTTACTAATACAATATTTCTACTCTGCCTATGGACAAAATTATAATGAAGGAATGAAATGAGGGCATTCCTGTTGTTTTATTCCTGTACCAATTGGATAATATGAAAGTACACTAATTTCAATTATTTTATTAATAAGCTACTTGACCACAATGGGTTCTGTACAAGCTAGCAACAGCAGGTGCAAAAGAGTGGTCACCAGTAAGGCTCACATTTGGAGTGTTATTTCTAGTTGGACATATTGGCAAAACACCACAAAGATCTCTCACTACTATCTTGTGTGCTATGAAAGCATAATAAATAAACCTCTGAATAAGTAATGTGTATTTCAACTAAAGTTGATGAAAATCTAATTTCTAATTAAAGAAACATATCTGAGTGAATAGTTACCTTTACAAAATATTGATAAAAGTTTTTACATTTTCCCTTTTAACCCATTTTTAGACAAAAAAAAGTATGTCCATCAATTCTTTATTAATCAAGTCAGATCTATGATGAAGCTTTACCAGCATTTGGGCTAATTCTGCAGTTGTCAGGACCAATTATAAGACCAAATTCTAACTGTGGTACACATTACTTTTTCCGTTATTAGAAGCTGGGTGTTTGAATCATCTACAATAGTTTTGACATCCAATTATGTGCACAACTTGAAGTGCTAAAGACCCAGCAGTTATGTTCAAAACACTTGCCAACAAATTTTGCATTGTCATCTTTGATTTCACAAGATTCACAGAACTGCTCCTAGGAACCCTGTAAAAACTAACTGGAAGCACCAGCACAAGAAATATGTTAAATTTGCAATACAGAAACATAAAATTTAACTGCCAGTGATGAAGTTTTTGCTAAGCATGCCTGTGATATGGTGAGAATTCAAACTTGTAACACATCCATCAATCATCAAATTTATATACACACCATTCCAATAACATGCATCAAATGCAAATGTGATGAAAAGTTATTACTCTAATCCAGTTAGAAAAATCGTAGTTTCAAAAAGCTATATTTCAAGTACTTACATGGAGAACTGATCTATGAAACTCATATGATGAATTAATTAGTCCAGAACCATTTGTGTAAAACAAGTGCCTTATCCAAAGATTTTTAATCTACTTAATCAATATTACACTCTGCTGCATTGTTAAAAAAATGAATTTTACATTGTGCTGAATTAACCCTTTCACTGAGGCTGGGGCATATGAGCTTTAATTTTCTTTCCTGTTCACTGCAGTTTAAAAACCTACCCACAAGAAGAACAAACGAGTTAGTTCTAACTAGAAATGAGGATTTTGTTTATAATATCCATGCTGGATAAGTAAGTTTTGTAAAAGTAATAACTTATATATTACTCGAGTTAACTTTCAGCATCTCTTTTGATTCCAGTTACCTGATTTTAGACTTGCAAATTTTAATGATCTCCACAGTGCTCTTAATGGGTAAATCTGGGATGATACTGTCAATGAAAGAGATATGGATGAAGCTTGGAAAAAATTAAGTAAAATAATCAAAGTAGTAGAGACAAATCATATGCCAATGCATGGTAGATGGTCATGAAAGTGTAGAATGGCAAAAGTTGAGAGTAAATGAAGCTATGGAAGTGTGTGAGGAATTTTGAGGCATTTACAGCAGTGCTAGCAAGTGCAAAAGAAGTATGGGAGGCAGGTAGGTGAGTAATAGTGAGTGGTGGGATGATGAAGTTAAGTTGCTAGTGAAAGAGTACAAGAAAGGCATATAGGTGTTACAGGTAAGGAGTGCAAGTGCCAGGGATTTACAAGGGAAAGCAGCAGGCACTCAAGAGGAAGGTGCATGGGTTGAAAAAGAAGGCAAATGAGAGTTGGGATGAGTATCAACAAACTTCAGGAAGTATGAGAAAATGTCCTGGAAGGAGGTTAATAGTTGGAGAAAGACAAGATAACAAATGGTAGCATTGGTGAAGGGGGCAAATGGGGGAAGTGGTAACAGGAAGAGATGAGGTGAAGAAGAGATGGAGTGAGTACTTTGAAAGTCTGTTGAAAGTGTTTGATGGTATGGTGGCAGATGTAGGGTGTTTAGGTAAAAGATGTTTGCAAAATGGGAGAGCTATAGCAAGTGGCCTTGTGAAAAGAGAAATGGTAAAGTCTTGTGCAAGGCGATATGAAGCTGGGTTGGATGAAATTACTTTTAAATTTCTAAAGAAAGAGGGTGATTGTGCTGCTAACTGGTTTGTTAGGATTTGTGTGTATGGATCAGGGTGAGGTGTCTGAGGATTGGCAGAATGCTTCTATAGTGCCATTATAAAATGGCAAGGGGAACAAAAGCAAGTGTTTGAATTACAGAGGTGTAAGTTTGTTGAGGGTACCTGTTAAGTTATATGGAAGAGTGGTGACTGAGAGGTTGATAGCAGGCACAGAGAATCAAAATGGGGAAGAACAATGTGGTTCCAGGAGCAGCAGATGTGTGAAACAGGTACTTGCTTTAAAGAAACAGAATACTTTCTAAGTGACAAAAATGGGGACAGGAGAAAGAATAATTTCCATGTATTCCCTGTGTGTCGCAGAAGGTGACTTAGAGGGCAAGAGTTGAGGGCTGGAAATCCTCCCCATCTTGTATTCTATTTCTAAAAGATGGACTAGAAGGAGCCAAGTTAGGAGTTTTCATCCTCTTTGCACGCTCAGGTTAAGCTGCCTGGACTAGTGGTGACTGAGAGGGTGGTGGCATGCACAAAGCAAGACTGGGGAGGAACACTGGGGTTTCAGGAGTGGAAGAGGATGTGTGGATCAGGAATTTTGTTTGAAGAATGTGTGTGAGAGATGCTTAGAGAAACAGAAGAATCTGTATGTGGTATTTATGGATATGGAGAGAGAGTATATGATAAGAGTTATTAAGAGATGCTTTGTGGGAGGTGTTACAAATATATAATTTGGGAGAAAAGTTAATGGGAGCAGTAAGGAGTTTTCGTCAAGACAGTAAGGAGAAAAGGAATGTGTATGAGTGGATAGAGAGGAGGTTGAGTGGTTCCAGGTGAAGGTGGGTGTGCGACAGGGGACTGTAATATCACCATGTGCTGTTAAATCTTTCTAAGGTAGGGTTGGTGAGGGAGGTGAACACAAGGGTCTTGTAGAGAGGAGAAGGTATGTAATCTGTTAGGGGTTGGAGGCTGGCAAGGGAAGTGAGTCAGTTGTTATTTGCTGATGATACTGTCCTGGAGGCAGATTCGAATGAGAAACTGTAGAAGGTGGTGTTTGAGTTTGAGAGGATATGTGAAAGGAGAAAGTTGAGAATAAATGTAAATAAAAAACAAAAGATTATTAACTTTAGTAGTAAAAAGAGTGAGGTCATTTGGAGTAGGAGTATGAATGGAGAGAACATGGAGGAAGTGGACTGTTTTAGACAGCTGGGAGTGGGTATGGCAGAGAATTGAACCAAGGGAGATGAAGTGAGCCAGAGGGTTGGTAAGGGTGCAAAAGTCTTAGGGGTACTGAGGAATGTGTGGTAAGAGAGGTTAGTGTTTTTGAAAGCAAAGATGGGAATGTCTGATGGTACAGTAGTCGTGTTGGCACTAAATGGATATGTGAGGTGCGGGTCTTAGACAAAAATCTAAGGGACAGGGTGAATGTGTTGAAAATGGAATGTTTTCAGGACAAATGTGGTGTGAGGAGGATTAACCTAATATTAAATAATATGGTAACAGAGAGGAGCATCAGTAAAAATGTTAAGTATGGAACAGTTGAAAAGGAAGTGCTAAAATGGTTTGGAAATATGGAGAGGATGACTAAAAGGGTATATATGTTAAAAGTGGAGGGAATAAGGAAAAGGGGGAAGCCAAGGAGGAGGTAGAAGGATGGAGTGACAGATACTTTGAAGGTTCAGGACCTGAACATGCAGGAGAGTGGGAAGTGTGCAAGGGTCAGAGTTAATTGGAGCAATGTAGTTGTATTACAGGGGATGATGTGTCATCAATTTGCAAAACCAAGGCATATAAAGTGGTTAGTGAAAACCATGGAAGGTCTGTGGGTCTTGTGGATAAGAGGCTCTCGTATCAGTGCATTATGCATGACAGCTAGAGTGTGGAAGTGAGTGAATAAAGCTAATTTTTTATTTGATCCTGGTGCTGTCTCAAAACACTAGAAGAGGTAAACATGGATGGCAGACAGAAAATCACAAGAAACTCAAGTTACTTTATATACATGCTAAAAGCAAAAGAGTCATTACCCACAGAATTAGTCCATCAATTATGGAAAACATTCAAGAACATAAATCCATGGCAAGGACCTTAAATGATTTTTTTCAACAGTCTTTATCTCTGAGGACACATCTCATATCACTGTTCTAGTTCTACTGCTCGGAGAGAAAAACATTCAATAAAATTATGATGTGCAAGTTGATGATATACTACAAGCATTAAATGGATTGAAAGCCAATAAAATGGCAGGCCCAGATAAGTTTTATCCAAGGACATTAAGACAGGAAAATTATGAGATATTTAAGCCCTTGGTTGCTCTTTTCCATAAGTCATTTGCTACGGGAAAGTTTCTCTGGATTGGAGGTCGACCAAAGTAACACCAATATTCAGAAAAGGCAATACGCCCTTGCCTGGAAATTATTACCCAATTAACTTCTGCATGGAAATTATTACCCAATTAACTTGTCTACAGTAGGTAAACTTAGCAAACCACCAACCAGGACAAGATTGTAAGTCATTTAGAGGATTACTTCTTAATGATTCTCAGCATGGTTTTTGACAAAGTCATTCATTACTGACATCACTGTTTGACTTCTTTCATCATATTATCAACATGTACAATATAAATGAAGTGGTTGATGCCATCTATTTAGATTTTCAGAAAGCATTCAATAACATCCTACATCAGAGATTATTAGCAAAAGTTAAGTCACATGGTAAAGATGTGTGTTGTACTTCAGTAATTAGAAAATTGGCTGACCAGCCATAAACAGAATAGTGATTAATGGTCAAGCCTAGAATGATTAGATGAAACAAATGTTGTGCCCATGGGATCCTTTTCACACCAGTTCTCTTCTTGTTTTATTCAGTGACACTGATAATAATGGGATGCATTGTAAGATATTAAACTTTGCAGATACTAAGCATGGAAATAATTCTACAACAAAAGCTGAATGTCTACACATTAAAGCTAGCATAGACAACTGATGGAGTAGGTTCACATGGAGCAAATGAATTTCAATACTGATATCTATAGAATTAATGGAAAGTCAAGCTATAATATGAATTCTGTTGAGCTACAAAAGGAAGATAAGGAAAAAACCTGACCTACAGCCATGTAAGCAAAGCACATAAACAGGGTTATCAAAGTAAAGGTTAAGGAAATAATCGTCACACTGTACAATTCACAGGTACATCCCCAAAGTGCCTAAAAAAAGACAGAATGGAGAGAGTATAGCAGTGAGCAACCATCCTGATTCCTGAACTGAGAAACAAATCCTATAAGAGCTGACTATAACAAAATTAGCAAAGGCTTTGATAACCTCAATTCAGCCGGCCATTGTACTTATGGCTACATTTGTCTGATTTCACTTGCAATAAAGGATTCAAACTAGTGGGCAAGTGTTTTACTTTGAGTGAGGGGAAGTGCTTTTTTCAACAGAACTGTAAACATATGGAATGATTCATCAATTAAAGCAGAAGAAAGCAGAATCATATATAAATACTTTGCTTTAGATCTGAGACTAATATTATTTGCTCCAACTTATTTGCATGTGGGGTTGCTGGTATTTCTCTCAAAATCATCTATATGCTTTTCTCCTCTTACTACACTTATTTCTAACTTTTTGATCTCTTTCACTGTCCCAAAGAGCCTCAGAAGGACCAATTGGTCTATTACAGTTTGAATTCCTTTGTACTTGCATATACAGCCACTAATTCTGGCAGGGCATTCCAAGTACTGTTTCTAAACATTCCAGGCTGTCTTGTCCATTCACTGATCATTGTTTATATGGAGATGTCAAAGAAGCCTGTGCAAGATCTGTGCACTTAAATTATGTAATAATTTTTGAAACTGTTTCACTCATAAGTTAATATATTTTACTGCTGAAAACCCATATCAAACACATGTTTGGGTCAAAAATATCTCCTAAAACACCACACATCTCACTACATACTCCTGAAGAACCTTATATATCTGGCAGCAGAGCAGCGTAAGTTAAAGGCTAAATAACACACATAAAATAACGCCTTATCCATAGCGCTGTATTTCATCTTATGTAGAAAATTAATACCTGGCAGCATAATAGCATAAGTTAAAGGCTGAATAGCACATGTAAAATAATGCCTCATCCACTGAGCTGTATTTCATTTTATGCAGAAAATTGTCCTAGTTAACTGTAATAATAAACTTTCCAGAACATCTTTTAAGATAACTGAGATGTCCAGTACATAGAAATGTTCCTTAAATTTGGACTGCCATGGTGAAAGGGTTAATACCAAAAACTAAATCTGCATTAAATTGCTGTTAAAACACCCATAACTTGCTATTAATCTACCTCTATCATGGATGCATTTTCTCAAATTCATACCGACCTGGCATTTGTATAATATTGTCAAATAAATTAGCACAATTTCCTTGCAAAGTGCTGAAAATCCAATATCAATGACAGATATCCAAGAATAAAAACTGAAGTCCTAAAATTCAAAATGATAACTTTCAGAAAATAAGAGAGTATGTAAAGAGGTAAAGGCACACAATATTTAGAATTTTTCTGTACACAGTTTACAATAACAACATAACTCTTTAAAGATTCTACGGAAATTTCACAAAAAATTTCATATACTCAGTTTTTCTTTAATCAATAGAGAAATACAAAGTGCACAAAATAAGAGAGGACTTTGATGGAATCAAACAGGAGGTAGTCTTAAATGAGCTGATAAGAGCTCACTTTTGTTTTTCAGGTTTCCATGTTCAGCTTGCATGATTAATCTTTTTTTGGAAAAAAAAAAAAAAAAAAAAAAAAAAAAAAAAATATATATATATATATATATATATATATATATAGTGTCCAAAAAAACATTGTCTGCCCCCATACATTTTTAAAGGTGATGCACAGCTAAAAGTTTATTATGGGTACTAGCATAACACTCTCAGGGAAAAGTCATCATACATCTGGATGCTGAAGACTAATACTTCTATTGATAACCAAGTCGAGCCAAATTTGGCATGTTTTGCCACAAATCTTGTGTCTCCCAAAATTTTTTTTGGTGCAAGTTAATTCATGCCAAAAAAATTTTAAACTTTGTAGCCAGTTTACTATTTCCTGCCAAAAACTGCCAGTTATACCTGAATCATTTTTGTATTTTTCATGTGAGCCTGTGACATGTGTTCTGGACAGGTACATAACCTGTATGGAATGAAAAGAGGTCAACTTTAGTTTGTCATCATCTGTCAGTCACTTAAGAGACGTCACATCAGTAGCAGTGTAACACTGACGATGAGTGTTGTTCTCAACAGTTTGGGAAGGCTATGGTGCCTAAACTACACCAGGGCAATGGATGAACGACTATCAAGGTGGAACGGATGTGAATTTATCAAATTACTAAATTTTACTCCTGACCAAGTCGTATGAGACTGGTGTGCTGTGTCTTGAAAACTTTTACTGATGGTTTGAAGAAGTATTCAAAACATTGGTATTAGATGGGGTGAAAGGCAAAATAAAGAATTTCTGACAAAAATGAAGGTCAAATTTGCAAAACTCTGGCATCTCTTATACCTGGAAACATTTGTTTCAGGATCGCTGACACACTCTCCAGCTGATGATTTGGATGAACCGTGGTGTAATATATGTAAGGCTAAGGTTAAGAATAAGAAGTGCAATGGTGAAATGCATGCCAAATCTCAGAAGCATCAGAAAACAGCATGTCAAATTAGAAGCACTCCAAGTGTATCATAATACCTTACCGGTGGTCCAAGAGAAATGAAAATATTTGATATTAGATGGAGTGTCTGTCATACAGCAATCAGAGCAACAGATCACCTTGGAGAAATCATTAAGGATTCTTCAAGGAAAACTGATTTCTTACATGATATGAAACATCACAGAACAAAGTGCACCAGTATTCTTAATAATGTTGTACATCCTTGTCTTCATGATTGCATAACCAAAGACATAAACACACCCCAACTTCTCTTATTATTGATGAGGCACTTGTGTATGTGTGGACGATATTTCAAGGATATGCCATCAAGTGTAACAAACTTCTTGACATTATTTCCAGTTACCTCATGTACAGCATCATCACTCTTCTCAGACATTAAGTCCAATTTTGATGCACACAATGTCCCACTGAGAAATATTATTAGGCTAGGTACTGATGGTGCACCCAATGTGTGTGGAATTCATAACTCTGAGTACACTAAGGTAAGGGAACATTCTCCTCATTGCATTTCCCACAGTTTCATTAAAGACTGTGTGGAAAGTATTCCTTTGCTGAGCTGCCTTCAAATCTCACTTTTTTGCTCAGTGAAACTGCAAAGTGGTTTAAATCTAGTTCTGAAAGAAGTGACTATGACAGACTGTTTCAATTAATGAATGTTAACATTCCTAATCTGCATTCCTCTAAATTTCTCAGTCCATCAGAGACTAGGTGGTTGATGACTGGGAAAGTTATTAACTCAATTATCACACAATGGCATGAGCTTATAGCATATTTCAGGGCCATTAGATATACCAAAAACTACAGTTGCAAATCACTGCTTGAAATGCTATAAGACAGGTCAAATTATGTGTATACAGTATTTGCCTCTCCACTGTTAAATGAATTTGAGCAAGTTAATGCTTCTTTTCAACATACAAATGCTGACATTTTTTTAAGGATTTTAATGCTCTTTACATTCTATTAAGAAGTAGAATTTGTAGAGATGAATTTGTAAGAATGTATGAAAAGGTTGAAGATATACATGTCAAACCTATCACAGACATCCTCTTTGGAGCTAAATTCTACCAGGAACTACCAGAAATAAATTTTTCTAATGAACAGGTACTTAACATAAAATATTGATGCCTGAATTTTTTTAAGACAGCAGTAGATGAAGTATCCATGAGGCTGCCAGAGAAATTCAGATTTTTTAACACATTACAAGCTTTTCATCCAGATATTCTTCTCTCCCAGAGTAGATATGTTCAGTTCCATAAATTGAACCTGGCAGAATTTAATACTACAGATAGGGATTTTGATGCCTTGGAAAAACAATACATAAATATCAGGCCATGTGACTGGATAAATGCAGGGATTGAGATTGAGCTTAGGGATCAGATAAAATTTTGGAGTCATATGTATTATTTCAAGAATGCAGGTGTGTATTGCTTCAGAACTTTGGCAAAGTTAGTTTTAACTAAATTATATTTACCCATATCAAATACATTTGTTGGGAGAGTGTTCACTCAGGCTGCCTTAGTTAAGCCAAAAATATATAAAATGGGGTACAAGCTTTTAAAGAGCATCTTGATGATTTGGTCATATTTGATACTGAAAAACTCCTGCTGCAAGGATTTTCTTGTATCAGAAGGGATGTCGAGGAATTTCAATGTGAGTATGTATGAGAGTAAACCTTGAGATTAAACTCATGAAGAGGATACAGATAGCTGAAGAGGCACTCCAAATATTGACTGAAAGCTTTCAATAAAAGTGTGCATTGCCTAGTTGTGGTTTACAGGAGTTGAGCTAGCTCATGTTGTCCTGTCTCTGTATCTGCTTTCATCAAGGTGTGTGTGTGTGTGTGTTTTCAATAAAGCATGTAAAATTTACGGCTAATATTTCCATTTTCTATTTTCCTTTTGTAAATGCCAATAAGACTGCCATTTTTTGCACATTTTGCCAAAAAATGCCAAAAATCATATTCATACATGCCATAAGAGTATTGCAGCACCTGGCAAACCCTGAGGCACACTGAAGCCTTCAGTGTGCTTCAGGCTTTCTTATGGGTTAGATATTCTTTACTCTTCCTGGCTGCCTCTTCTTTTTGGGAATTTTGCTTCTGGGTGCTTTATTTCTTCCATCTGAGCTTTAAGATGGTTAGCTCTTACCTTTCCAAGGTGGAGAAAGACCAAATTCTTGCCTGAAAGCAAGAAAATATGGATATGTGGGAGATTTCTGGGTGCACTGGGCACCCATGACACACAATCAGGCAACATCTCATCAGTACCTCAATCCATTCAGGTCAAGGCTCTATGGACCCAGAACACTTCAGGAACCTTGCCAATTCCATGCCCAGACATCTGCAGATGGTAATTAAGGCCAAAGGAGAGATGACAAAGTACTAAAACGTAAGTGTGACATTGTCTTTGAAAATATATGAGGAAATGGACAAGGTTTTTGAGGACACTGTATAGATAAGTAATAATGAATACAAAATGCTGTAGCTTCAACCCTATCAAAAAATGGGCTAAATTATTCTCATGGAATACTTATGCAGTCCTTATGAGAGGATAAAGCTCAGCTTAAGTTTTAATTCTAGGGATTTAAACAATTTACAACCAAGTGATATTAAAAACCTGAATACCCTCTTCTGAGGATGCACTACAGTGCTTGATAAGATACAAGCAAAATATACTATATATATAAGAAATATTCCTGTTGGTTTTGTAAACAATGTGAGCTTGTTTCACCATTAACAAATCTACTAGGAATTTGTCTAAGACACACAAGACACTGAATATCAGTGTCAATGCTTATAAGTCCATTGCCAAGCTGCCAATTCACTGTGGAAGATGGCACATATCACAGTTTTCACTTGCTGATTGATTAATGAAGGTGCAGTGCTGACATGTCCATGAGGCTGAAGAAGCAGAGGGCTGAACAGTTGGTCCTCCACCTGTTACATCTGCCTCAACTCCAGCCACTACACCTCCATCTGATGCCATCACCAGCTGCTCTACAGTAGCCCAGTGGCCAGACTGTTTCCATTCCAATGCTGCTGCCCTGTTCCGATTTTTTACAGCCTCAAGTAATGGTCCAATGTACTCCTGTAACATGATATAAAAATATATCATTTCAAGTGTGGCAGATTTTCAGTTTTTGTTAATGTAAAAATTAATATTTATCTATTCATCTATCTATTACACTTGATCGCTGTTTCCCGCATCAGTGCCAGGAAACAGACAAGGACAGAGAAATGTGTGGTAATAAAAGGAGTGTGGTTGAGAGAGCAGAAGAGGGTGTATTGAAATAGTTTGGACACATGGAATGAATGAGTGACGAAAGGTTGACAGAGAGGATACATGTTTCACAGGTGGAGGGAACAAGGAGAAGTGGGAGATCAAACTGGAGGTGGAAGGATGGAGTGAAAGGGATTTTGAGCGGTCGGGGCCTGAACATGAAGGAGGGTGAAAGGTGTGCCCGGAATAGAGTGAAATGGAACGATGTGGTATACCGGGGTC
>JAYMFT010073562.1:0-14506 GCA_038088735.1 Panulirus argus
ATGGAGACCTGGGTGTCCCATGTCTTTATGGAGACCTGGGTGTCCCATGTCTTTATGGAGACCTGGGTGTCCCATGTGTCCTTATATGGAGATCTGGGTGTCCCATGTGTCTTTATTGAAACCTGGGTGTCCCATGTGTCTTTATGGAGACCTGGGTGTCCCATGTGTCTTATGGAGACCTGGGTGTCCCATGTGTCTTATGGAGACCTGGGTGTCCCATGAATCCTTATGGAGACCTAAGTGTCCCATGTGTCCTTATGGAGACCTGGGTGTCCCATGTGTCCTTATGGAGACCCGGGTGTCCCATGTGTCTTTATGGAGACCTGGGTGTCCCATGTGTCCTTATGTAGACCTGGGTGTCCCATGTGTCCTTATGAAGACCTGGGTGTCCCATGTGCCCTTATATGGAGACCTGGGTGTCCCATGTGCCCTTATATGGAGACCTGGGTGTCCCATGTGTCTTTATGGAGACCTGGGTGTCCCATGTGTCCTTATGGAGACCTGGGTGTCCCATGTGTCCTTATGGAGACCTGGGTGCCCCATGTGTCCTTATGGAGACCTGGGTGCCCCATGTGTCTTTATGGTGAGCTGGGTGTCCCATGTGTCCTTATGGTGACCTGGGTGTCCCATGTGTCCTTATTTGGAGACCTGGGTGTCCCATGTGTCCTTATTTGGAGACCTTGGTGTCCCATGTGTCCTTATGGAGACCTGGGTGTCCCATGTGTCCATATGGAAACCTGGGTGTCCCATGTGTCTTCATGGTGACCTGGGTGTCCCATGTGTCCTTACGGAGACCTGGGTGTCCCATGTTTCCTTATGGAGACCTGGGTGTCCCATGTGTCCTTATATGGAGAACTTGGTGTCCCATGCTTCCTTATGGAGACCTGGGTGTCCCATGTGTCCTTATATGGAGACCTTGGTGTCCCATGTGTTCTTATGGAGACCTGGGTGTCCCATGTGTCCTTATGGAGACCTTGGTGTCCCATGTGTCCTTATGGAGACCTAGGTGTCCCATGTGTCCTTATGGAGACCTGGGTGTCCCATGTGTCCTTATGGAGACCTTGGTGTCCCATGTGTCCTTATATGGAGACCTTGGTGTCCCATGTGTCCTTATGGAGACTTGGGTGTTCTATGTGTCCTTATGGAGACCTGGGTGTCCCATGTGTCCTTATGGAAACATGGGTGTTCCATGTGTCTTTATGGTGACTTGGTGTCCCATGTGTCCTTATGGTGACCTGGGTGTCCCATGTGCCCTTACCAGTTGGTGAGGGTCACATTAAAGGGAATGTATGATTGGGAAGCTGTCCGCAGGTCCTCCATGTCAAACGTTTTTGAAGGTTCATCTTAACATAATTCTAAGCTTAGGTCATAAAGTTTTTGCTTTATGCTATGTATACGTATATCATATTTTGATCTCGTACTTGTCTATACTATCTTAATCAGGGACTTATCTTTGCTATCTTAATCAGGTACTTATCTATGCTATCTTGAGCAGATATTTATTCATGTCATCCTAACCTAGTCCTTATCTGTGCTGTCTTGATCAGGTATCTATCTATGTTATCTTTGACCAGGTACTTCTATTTTTGTCATCCTTAAACTAGTAGTTATCTATTCAACATTAACCAGGTACTTACCTATGTTATCCTAACGTAGTCCTTATCTGTGTTATCCAGATTACTTGCCAGTGTTATCATGAACAATTACTCGTCAATGGAGTTCAAATAAAATTACAATGCTGTGAGTTCTCTCGGCTTTGCTTGTTTACCGGACCGCCTCATGAGACGTGGCCACAAAGTTGGTATACGTAAACAAGTTGCTGTATACTCTGTGTACCAGTAGACAGTGCGTGGAAACCTGGTTCCCAGGACATTGCATACATACAAGCAGGAGAAACAGGCTTACCTGAAAATGCTCTTTTTTCAAAGGACTCTGAATTCCAGATTTGTATTACGAATTTATAAATTAGGATTAACTGTTGAGTAAAACTTCCCATATAGATAACACATTCAGCCATGGCTACTGTACTGACTTCACCATATTTTATTCAGAAGTTTTGCATTAGTTTCCTTGATGTGTTATCCTCCATCTCTGCACATATATTCGTAATGTGTACCCAGTAGTCATCCATGTACCTGGCATAACTTTCCCGTCTCTTCATTCCAATGGCTTCATTACCTCAGCATCTATCTCTAGTTTATCATATCGGTATTTCTCCTCAGACTATTTTGATTCCCTATGAATTCCTAGATATGCTCCATCTCTTACCATCTTTCTGGTCACTGAACCCAACACTCCTACACTGGGACTCTCCAACACACTGAAGAAGACTATCTCCACCACTCCCTCACTCCTCCTCCTGGTCAAAATGCCTCTTTAATATTTATGCTAATAGTTTCTCAGCCATCACCTCCCTCGTCAGAATGTTGCATCCCATTTTCTCTATCATCCTGTCTCCACCACCACACATCCTAGGGCTAGAACCTCTCCACTACCACACCCTAGGGCCAGGACCTCTCCACCACCACACCCTAGGTCCAGAACCTCTCAACTACCACACCCTAGAGCCAGGACCTCAGGACCGCTACACCCTAGGGACAGGACCTCTCCACCCCCACTGTCTGCCTTGAGTAAGGACTTGAGCGTCATCTCCTGGTTCTGTTCTCACCCTCCGTCTGGTGTTGCGTCTCTCACGTCCTCTGCCTCAGGATGTGGGTCCGTCCCTCTCGATCGCAAAGACCTCCCTTCCTCACCCTTCGTTCCCCCTCGGGCCAGTTGGCTGACTCAACGCCACCATCCATAAGGTCCCCCTTACTTCCTCCCTGTCACCACCCTACCACTCCTTCCCCTGCCACCACTCTGTCAACCCCAGTCTCCCGACACCCCAGCATGTTGCAGCCTGTCGGGGAGCTGGGGCGAGGAGGATCGCTGGGGACATTGCATGATGAGAAGCCTGACACCCCAGGATGACGCTGGAAGGGTTTAGTATTGTCTTCCCCTCATCTAGAAATGCCCACTTTATTGAGGGGACATCGTCAAGGCAGCTTTAATGTCGTCTTAACTACACAGAACCTCTCCCTGTTTAGTGTCGTGTGTTCTCGACAGGTCGTTGCATCTCATATAGGATGTCAACAAGCATGCAGGACACAGAAAGGGGACGTTTGAAGTCCCCCTTGTGTCCCGCTCCTCTTGGTCGCTTCGGCTGCTCAGAACGTCCTGGTGACCTTCAGGAGTCCCACACGATGTCCTGGTATTCTTTACCATCACACGGCGACGCATTCTGATTAGCTGGAAGTCCAGGAGCATCAGGCATACCTGTCTTTAAATGACTGTAGATCTGGATCTTCCTGGACGAGAAAATCCACTTCCCCTTTTTCGAGTGATGGCCGAGAGCAGGTGATCCCTGTAGCCACGAGGAACAATAGTTTACATTTCCTTAAGCTGAACCTCATCACTGGGAAGTCTTTGGCTGGAAGTGGCTGGTTGTTGTCTAGGTTGGAGCAGTGTTTCCAGGTCCAGGCCCTACACCAGAGCCCCGAGTTGCCAGTGTCTTTGAGAGTGTTAGAGTATAATCACTCGTGATATGGGACGTAACCTGACACTAGTTCATCAGAAGCTACACAAACAGATATGATTTAAAGGATAAATAGTAATACTCAATTCGGTTCCTGCTGCTCCCGTTCAGGGTTTTGATCAGCATTCAGTGCATCATATAGTTCTTGGCCGTCCTAAACTTCTGCATCATTATAAGTTGCATCATACAAATTCTAAAATACTAAAAGCTTTATGAATTTATATTTCCTAACAATTTTGTGAGACTCTGATATCCTTTTGCATATGGGAGGGAATCACTAGCGTTCCATGTCTTCCTTCCAGCTGTGGTTGAGGCCATATCTTGGTGTAGGTGACCATCTCAAGACCTGTAACTCTGCCTCCTTTACTTGCTAAAAATTTCCTGCACCTCGCAAATCATCTCGTGATTCTTTAATGATGATTTCTGTTGTTCTGTCCATAGTTTCTGAAATTTTTCACCTCAGTATCTCAAACGTGGATCTTCATCCCAACAGTTCGTACAGGCAATACTTCATTTTGCTTCCGCCAGCCATTACAGAATAACAAATTAGTTCTGCATCGTGCCACCGCCTCCTCCACTGGCTGCCTCGCCCCTCCTTCTTGGAAAGCAGTCTCCACATCTGCAGGTGCTTGGAGTCGCATCTATTGTAGCCTTCCTGCTGCATACCTCTGGCCCTTTGCTTACTCGCTGCTTGAGCCTTTGTTGTGCAGGAGCGACACATCCTTACCTGGTAACACAATATCAATTATTCATTCAACACTCCATCCAGGCTTCATCTTCTCCATATGTATCGTTTTCTTTTTGATAATCTTGTTTGTGCTTCCCTCGTTGCTTCCGCCACACACTGTACCAAACGGCTTGCACAGATCTTGTCTTTCTCATCTGTTCTTCACCCACACCGAGAAAGGGTTCCGTTCTTAATGTTCTCCTTCTTCATTTTTTTCAGCCATGAGTTCCAAAACTTTACCCTCACCGTCTCTCAAGAGTTCTCGACGTGCCTTTAAATATGTCTCGTCGCTTTGCTCGTCCTCGTCATAGTCATGATAACCAGAGCTCCGGTAGCAGTATTTTTTTTTTTTTTTGGGGGGCACGTATGACACGCAAGGAACAGGGAACGGGTCAGGTAAGGAAGACAATGCTGGACAGTGTCACTATGCTATTAGGGCAAGACACATTTAAATGAGTTGTTTACGTCGAAAATCCCGTGTTTCCCTACCTGAGCTTCAGTGATGAATCCTTTTCATTTTCCCATAGGAAAAGTACTCTTAAATTTCTCCAATTTATGAAGATAAAAGATACGTGACAGTGAAACCTTGAAATGTATGATACATTCCCTTTAGTTTCACTCATGAACTATGTACGAAAGTCAGGGGGACAGTTAGTGAATGCTTCAGCATCTGACGGAGACCCGCATGTCTTGGAGTTCCCCCAGCGACCTCGTGTTATTACTACGCCAACACCACAGTCAACAGTGGACAAATAAAGGTTAATGTTTGTCAGAAGACGTTTGTCTGTGTGTGTGTGTATGTGTTTGTGTGTGTGTGTGTGTGTTTTGGTTCGTATCTGGGAAGGGAAGACAAGATCATACTGGAGGACAGTAGGGTTGAGGCGACCTACTGGGTGTTGGCTCTTCGCTATGGGAGGGAGTTGAGGGCTGGCGCTCAGACACCAGAAACAGAATCCAGTGCCGCCCAAATGGTGGCTGGTGAAACCCACTCTAAAGGCGTGCGAGGGTATGAAACTGGAATGCAACCAGCTGGGGCTAGACTTTGTGGAATGGAAGCAGCTGGGGCCAGACTTTGTGGAACGGAAGCAGCTGGGGCCAGACTTTGGTTAGTAACTCGAAGGAAGTGTATTACTACAGGGGCTTTACGTGTCAGGGGGTTGTAGAGGCTGACCAACACCATCATCTCTGTCACCAGTAAGCTACCCCAGGAGGATGTGGTCCGTGTCAAGAATAGATTGGAGGTCTACAGACAAACAAAATGGTCAGAGGACACTATTAATTTGACCAGAGTTAGACTCGTGCATCACCAGTCTGGTCTCCCCTTTTAAAGGGATGAATGGAGTAACTGGCGTGAGTTTACCTAGACTAAAGATAGACAAGGGAGTTACGCTACACACAGAGGACTGCATGGCTTACCACTCCGCGTCAGACCACAGGAATTTGACGAGATTTTTTGTTTCTTTTTCCGTCTCTGTCAACCATCTCTGTGTCAGTGGTACAGAACTAAAGAAGGTGAAGAATGGAAAAAAAAAATATCTTTGTTAAACAGGAAGAGGAAGATGAGACGATTCAGTCAATCAGAAGAGCATACGAAGAGTTGTGGCAATATTGATGGGACTCTGGGCACCATAAGGTGGTTGGGCGTTTGGCCCGTCAGCTGCCGAGGGTCGATAAGGCTGCCTCCGTCAAGCTACACCTGCTATCCGGAAAGG
The DNA here is from genome assembly GCA_038088735.1 of Panulirus argus. Lineage (NCBI taxonomy): Eukaryota > Metazoa > Arthropoda > Malacostraca > Decapoda > Palinuridae > Panulirus > Panulirus argus. Next base: position 6,014 of record JAYMFT010073562.1, read on the forward strand.
TTTGAACAACTTCTTCAGGTGTTGAGGATGAATGTAAGACCACGGACGACACTCTGTTTCCCTTGGTACCACATCACTGTCCTCCTCTGCTGTTGTCCTCTGCACAATACAGTTCACAAAGGACAAACAAACGAAGCAAATAATGAAACATAACTAACAAAATGAGGAATCTGATATGAGAAGTTAAAGATTGTTCTTTGAAAAGCAATACGAAATTTTGCTGTTGACTCAATTCCCTCTATCTATTAAGGGTTTAATGTCCAGTGTCTTAAGTCTGGTATGAAGGTCCAGGATGCAGGATCTTGTTAATCCGGTGATCAATATTAATCTCCACTGCGAGTGTACTCCATCGTTAGACAGTGCCTTTGTCAGCGTCACTGTATGCTGGCATTTCATCCGTACTGGACCAGTAATCTGCTGCACTAGAATGCAGACTTCAGGGCCCCAAGTCATTCCATTTATCTCATTCAATTAAATGCAGACACACAGCTATTGGCCCTATCCTGTCCAGCCATTCTGTATTTTTCGTTCTCCAAAAGACAGTCTCATTATCACCTCTCTCTCTCTCTCTCTCCATCTCTTGCACCAGCATAGCCATGTCCTACCACCACACCTCTCTACTCTCTCCCCGTGTCCTTTGGCCAATGTTATCCCGGCTGCCTCACTCGTCCCTCGTTCATACATCTCTCTGGCAAATCTGCTTCATACAACATGTATTTCACGTCCTCTACACTTCCTGTGTTCTCTTTGTATCTCCTTTTCTTTCTTTCTTCCAATATAGACACAATAACCTCGGTTTGAAAGGCGATATGCCATGAATAATAGGAAGTGATAAGATCAGCGCTGCGCCGCATGTCGTGAAATACTGTGAACCTTGAAGACAGATAGTGAAGGACGGACGACATGTGGGGGGATGATGACTTCTGTCTTGGGACGGCAATATAGACAGATGGAGACGGGGAGGTGGGTAGGGAAGAGTGTTGGGTGATTGAACGGGTGGGAGAAGTGCTAGGAGACGGGGAGGTGTGACAGAAACGTGTTGGGACGGTTAAGGGGGCGAATATTCAAATTGGAAGGATGGAAGTGCAGGTATTGCGCCTTAACCCAGTGTTTACAGTTATGGCGCAAACTACTCTTCTTTTTTTCTCTTTACCTTCCTACATGAGCGTGTGTGTCTCGTCGTATATGTTCAGAGACACCTAGTGTGAGGGGTAAGTATGGCCACACTTATTAGAACGTCACATATTCGTGTGTACGTACGTATTCTGGCCGCACTTGTTAGAACATCTTTTAACATCTACACGTGTGTACTTATCTTGACCACACGTGTTTGAAAGATGTCGTCAAGGCCATGACACGGTGTGCGCGTGTCATGACCAGACACAGCGTTGCGTCAGGCGTTGTCGGATGCATTCGCAAGTCATAGACTTCCGGAGTAGATTTTCTTGCTCGTCGCCTGAGCGGTTTTGATTATAACAACGAGGCAGCGATTTCCTGAGTCCTTACAGCCAGAATGGAATGACTCGTGGCAAACAATTTGATCTTAGTACCGTTAGAAGTTGCAGTTTACTGAAGCAGCTTCGACTGAGTTGACGGATTATAGTTCCTTGCAACACACAACTGGCGAGGCGGTGTCTTGCTCAAGCTGCTTTAAAACAGGGACGTTCGGCAATGGTTTATAAAAAACCAGAGGTGCGTGTGCGTGAGGAGGGTTTATTGAGCGGAGAGTAGCTGGGGTAGTGGGGACCCTTTGTGTAGCTCCCCAGGTCACCCCGTGAACGCGTCAGGTGCTGCAGCAAGAAAGGTGTCAACACTTGACGCCTCCTGGTTAACACAGGAGCAAAGAAGAAAAACATAGCAGCTGAGCCGTCTTAATATTAGACGAGGCGACACGGAAGTCAGTGGGGCGAGCAAAACCATCACTCTGGTACCCAGCCTCGGGGATGAATCCAGAAAGGCCAATAAAGTTACTATATTGTGCTAACATTATACATACCGTTTCTGTATAGGAATTCCATAATGAGTTCTCCTCCAGTGGAAGAGAACTCGTCATGGAATTCACTCATGAACTGAGCATCAATAACAAGATGACTTCCTTAGACTACATGGTGAACGGCAACACTGATGGCAACGTCGCCTCCATTCACAAGGAACGTGCAGACCTTGCACGGTGTTTACATGCAATTAGTAAATGTCCCCAACAAAACTGGGGTCATCAACGCTGTGTTACACCGAACATGCAAGGATGCATCAAACTGGCATATCTTCCATGAAGAAACGCAGCGTATCAAGCAGACCCTTCTCAACAACAGCTACCAGAACTCCGACTTCGACAAAGAACTAGAAATCTTGATAGAAGTCAGGCTTACAGTAGCAGTTTGTGTGTGTGTGTTTGAATGAATAAGCTCTGTTTATTTTGGTTTGTACTTTTGAGAAAACCTAAAGTATCTTTTTACGGTGAACAAATGTGCAAGACCCGTTTGGATATATCATGACAATTCACAACTACGTATTCATGTCATACTCTATTGTAATTTATCATTATTTCACCTTTCTTCTTTCTTTTATTTTGCTTTAGTTCATATACTTCTACATTGCTTTGTCTTGCTTTATATTCATTTATGTGTTAATCAACAAGAGGAAATGTTACTGAAATAGACGTAATTAGCGTGACTTAAGGTACGCTGTGTGTCCTGCGTGGAGGACGTGTTATAATTGCCATCAGTTTCCTCATCAAAGACTTCTTCGTCAGGACCATCTCCACGGGTCGCCTGCCACCAGCCACCCCTGGCCTCTGGGACCCCATCGAGTCGCGCCACGTTACTTCGCCAGATACCCCCACCGAAGCTCCGTTGGCAAGATTCTTGGTAATTCGGGTAATCCAGACGCGCTCATTCCTTCAGGAGAGCATCTGAGACGCATCCCCTGTTCTGTCTCTACTGAAGGCGACCCTGTACACCCTTGATGTGGGGGGGCAAAATTCGTATTAAACTTTTATCCTCGATGCTTTTATCGCGGCCGATCTGTTCCGCAAGTCAATTTACATATTATATGCATAAGACGATAGACTCTTCTCAATACAGCTAAAGTTTTTGGCTAATTTTTCCGGCCTTGCTTGGTACGTCTCGCTTCGGGGAACGAAGGAAAGGCGTCCAACTCCACGTCTAGTGTCGCGTTAAGCATGCAGGAAACTCTTGAGACGAACTGTTGACTCCTGAATGAGGAAGCTTGAAGTTCGTTTCGTATCCTTTCTTGTCTGCTCCTTGTTGCCTCAACCGAAGGGCTTAACCTCAGTTGATGGAATCCATTTCTTGTATTTCTCTTGGAGACGATGATGGGATCGTCGCACATCACAGTGCCCCTTGATGACTCCTCCTTCAGATGTTGCCTTCGTCCACGACCCAGTCCAGCTCCTGCCGTGGGACAGAGAGCCTCTTACCTCCAAACAGCGGCTCTGAGTAAAGCCCCAGCTTTACCTTCCGCTTCCACAATCTTCTCGTGAATAACTGCTGTGTTAAGAGGATATGGCGTCAGGGTTCCTGACGCCACATCATCCTGCTGGACTGCGGGTAATACTCGTATGTAAGGTGCTAGTGTTGAGCTGGTCTTCCATAGGCCTGTCTGTCTGGCTGTGAGATCATTTGTACTGTACCATCTTGTGGTGTCGTTGCACCATCAGGGTGTCTGTACAGTCGTATCCGGGACCTCATATGCATCTGCTGTATTATGTAAATGTTGTATTATGTATCTGCCGTATTATTTACTGGGAGAAAAATCAAATTTTGTAGGTTTGTGGTTGTATTCTCAAGTGTTTGGGAATTTTGAACACTTTTTAAACAAGTTTACCTCTGTGTGTGTGTGTGTGTAGTAAATGCATCAATCAGTGCCTTCCAGACCCACACACAGCAGACGGATTAGAGACCATTATGCTTCGCTCCTTCGCGTGTTCACCACGGGGACAGGTAAACTCGCCACGAGGACAGGTAAACTCGCCACGCGGACAGGTACTCTCACCACGAGGACAGTTAACCTCTCCTAGTGAATTTATTAATAAAACCTCTTTTATTTGTAACAGAAATCGTCAGACTGGCTGCTGTTTTGAGGCGTATCGTCTGCTGGAGAGGAAACAGTTGCGCATCGGAGACGGACGTGATGTGGCGTACCTAATCCTGCGTCAGTGCGGAATAAATTACTCAAGTTTTTAATCATTATAATCTTAATACGAAAGCCGTAATAAATGTCAACGCTTATGATATACAAGGTGTTTTTATTTAATCCCTGATGTACTGTTCACATATCTATCATATTGAAGTACAGAAAGGAGTCATATGAGCGACTGTGGTTAGGCATTGACGTGCAGGATGCATCGAAGAACAACAGTATTGTGTTGCTGATGATGTCAGTTGTGTTCTGTGTCACCGACACAGGTCTTAGACGTGAGGACCAGGTTGGTTATAACCTCATTATATGACTCGGTGGCAGTCGTATCCCCCCTGCATCAAGGATGTATAATGTGAATGACATGTGGAGAAGTGTGGTCTCTGCCACAGTACCACAAGACATTCAATATACTAATTGCAGGATAATAAAATTTTTCCAAGAAAGCTTAATTTCAAAACTAAATCTATTGAAAACAGAATCAGGCTTCTCCCTGCAGTCTCTTGGGTAATCAGGTCTGGGTTGGTAAGGGCGATATATGGAATTTGTGTCTATTTTGTGTATCTTGTTCTCCTTTATCATCACATCTGTAATACAAGATGAACACGAACAGTGTCGGTATTGATTAACAACGAAAACGTTAATCCGTGGCTCATCTTCCACCTCTCTATTAACTCGAGTGGAATCAAATACCTTCCGTCTTGTCAATTCTCTTACAAACGCTCTTTCCAGTCTTGCTTTTCCGTACGAAGCGGTGTTGCTCCTCTATATGCATATTCTACAGATATTATTTTGGCCGTTGTCTTCGTGAGCTACGTACCTGCAAGTGTCCTCCAACCACAAGATTTGGTCCCCTGGCACGCGTTTGGCTGCTGTTTCCCACAGTTTGTGTGTGGAGACCAGCCACTCGAGGATTAACTGTTATGATGTCTCCTTCCCTCGAACAGCTAAGCTGCGAAAATGGCTTAATTCTTATTGTCTTTCCCTCTCCTTATGACCTTTACTGCTTTGAGTCAGATCTACATATACCTTCGGAGCCCTGATTGATTTCCTTCTTTCTCTTTCATGGATTTTAAACAAATCAGACTAAATTCTAAGTCCGCTTCCTGACCGACACTTCGCAAAATCCTTACTATACACACTTCAGTACATCTAAATTTGTATATTTTGTATGAATAAAAAAAACAAACTAATGCGTTTATGCCGCATTTTCTAAAAACTATAATCACCAGAGAAAACGTACGGAATTCTGACATCATATTACATACACACACCCTCAGTAATGTCCTGACCTTCATAGAAGGGGGACTCACGAATATATTGTACGGTACGCCTGCTGTCTAATGTATTACACTTAGCGAAAGTGAACAGGAACATTTTTATACACTAATGTGATCGTGTTATTAACTCTCGTGTCCGTCAAGCGTTACGCCATGGGACCGTGGACTCTGAACGAATCACGTGGAAATTATAGAGCAAGAGTGATTCGTTTGCTAGAGGAAAACACTGAAGGATTCTAACCCTTCACAAATACTCAGGAAGAGAACTGTGAATAATTATTATGGCACTCATTTGACTGGATTAGGAAATAGGAACGACCTAGATCCATCGTTTGGGTCGTCAGAATGATCACCTGTGTTTCGGGTGTTGGCAGATTTTCCCTAGAACTTGGGCACCGTCGCTCATGGCTGTACTCAACGGGTGTTACTCATGGCTCTACTCACATGTCACTCATGACTCGTGATAGGAAAAGGTGAAAAATGTGGTGAAATTATTAAATTACAAAGAATTTTCTATGAGTAGTGAACCAAGTAGTGTAAATATTACAATATATGAAGGTAGTTAGAAGCGTAACTACACTGTGGCCTACAGGAATTACTTGTTATACTTAGATTCAGTGTTGTTACTTAGAGACACTGTAAAGTGATAAAAGTATCATGGAAGTGGCGTTACGGTAGTGACTGGCGACTGTGTCAGACCTCCCCTTGCCCAGTTCCAGCTCTACCCCAGCCCTCTTCCAGGCTTACCTCTGCCCAGTTCCAGGCCAGTTCCAGCCCTGGTCCTTCATTCAGTAATGTGGTCAGGAATGGATCCGTGTCGCCATTACGCTTGAAAATTGACGTTGTGTTCTGCATTGCTTATGAGATGTTTAGATGCGTACCAGTAGCTATGGTGCATGATTTATGGCTTTGTATTTTACTTAAAAGATCTGGAAGTGAGGCCATTTGGGGGATGCAAATGAGGGAAAAGTGTGGTTGGAGTGTGAGAGAAGTTAATACTTGAAGATATCAACAGAAAGTATGACAGGTGTTCGCCTGATCCCGCATCGTTGCCAAAATGTTGATTAGTAGAAATGTATGAACAGTAGATTTATGGACTGCAGGATATTGCAGGCCCCATCGCCTGTTGGTTGGCTTGCAACGGTGCTTGTTCACGGGCGTGATTGAACTGATGCATTACGACTAGAACGTTAAACATTACGATAAATCTTGACTGCTAGGAAGGCTTAGGCGAGGCTTTCCATAGATTATGTTAATTCTTATACGAGTGTATTGCCTAATTATTATGAATTAACACATAGTTTTCCTTGATACACTGTCATAGCTTCATTTGATATCGTTTGATATCAAAGATAGACCATTCCTGAAGCAGGTATTTCCGTAATCATAACGAACTGTACCAAGTGCCAAATACATATCGCCAGGCCAGATGCAGACGACTAAAATAGCAAATATACAATTCTTCACTCTGTGGCCTAACTTCTGACTCCCCGTTCCTCCATACTGTGGTGGTGGTGGGGAATGGAAGAGTATACCATATATAGGTGGTAGTGGGGGCAAGAGAGTGCTTAAGCGTTTAAGTGGGAATTGTATGATAACCAATTATCTTTTTTTTTTTATATGTTCATAACTGCCTCCGAATTGAAAATGCTTAAGGCGCTGCCTTCTCCCGTGTGGGCAGTTTGATTAAACGTAAAAGATTAAGAATAAAAAGTGTGCGTTGATGAAATTCAACAATTATAACATTGTAAATAGTTATGGACCAATTTCGGTGATGCACCGGTGTGTGTGTGTGTGTGTGTGTGTGTGTGAGTATGTATGTGTTTTCCGACGAGATAATGATTTGGAAAGCCAAGACCGCGTCATCTGGGGCGGTTGTGTTGCCTTACCAGAGACCAATCAGCAACCCGGGGATACGGTCATGCTGCATAAGGCTAGTTCATTGGCTGGAGTCTCCTGTCATGAATCGATTTCAGGCTTAGGAATTTCAGACTTCCTTCAGTAGCTTTGTACAGTGTCTTCAGAGCGCCATCAACATAACCTTTTGCTGTATGTGGGAGGCATCCTCTGACGACTGTTCCTGTGATGATTATGCAACGGTTGTATGAATACATCCTCGCCAGGACGGTGCACTCCGTTTACCAACTTTAAAGTCCATCTACCATTTCACCACATGCATGTAGAGAGTGTACCATGAAGGATTGTTGACCGGTACGATGAATTAGTACCACTTTTGTTTACATGTTTCCATCTGACTGGATGTCCTGGGTCAGGCAGCGGGGGAGCGTCTCGCCTTGGATCGCTACAACAGTGGTTCATTTACAGCTAATTTAATGTGTTCGAAACCTGCTCTTCCAGTGAGAGGGAAGTATCAGTCTTTGATGTCGAGTATATGAACATGGCGTATGTACCGTTTGGTGTGAAGGTCTTGTTATGTGAATAAGTGTTCGGTTAAGAGCTCTCTGGATGTGGTCAGGGCACGACTGGCTGGCAGTGATGAGGCTTCGGACGCCTATGGTACTAATGGTTCCGCAGCAATAAACAAAATCAAACCTGTACGTTACATAACGATTATGTAACGACTTTTCGTGTAAGGCATTGTTACAGGAGACTTGATGAGATATTCCAAAATTTAGCTGAAACCTAGCATGATGTTATATCATGAATTTTACTTTCTGTGTTGCAATCAGCAGTCGAAGAACGTATTTTGAGTTTACTCGATTGTTAAAGGCAGTGGCTAAATACCCGGTGAAGGCGCCATCCATGCAGCTAAAGTTCATAATTACAAATTACTTTCAAATAACATTTTGCATTAGTCTTACCGAGGATTGGGTACTACTGGTGGAGGATCGAAACATTTTAAGTTAAGAAGGTGATCCAAGGTTGTTTCAGGTTATGTCACTTCCCCATTTGTCCCTCCACCGGCATTACCACTTGTTATCTTGTGTTATCGCCCACTGTGGGTCACACAAGAGACTTGACATAAACCTGTCCGTTTCCCCACCTGCCAAAAAATGACAAATATATATATATATATATATATATATATATATAT